>APFE031613712.1:65934-91286 GCA_000404065.3 Pinus taeda
CAAATTTTATATAAAGATTGCTATCTGCTGATCCTTTTGAAAAACCTTGTTGATGAAGATATTTGTCCAACCGGTAGGACCAAGCCCTTGGAGCCTGTTTAAGACCATAGAGAGCCTTTTTCAGTCTGCAAACAAGATTTGGATCATTCCCAAGGATGAAACCATTTGGTTTCTCAATGTACACTTCTTCTTCTAAGTCCTCATTCAGAAATGTAGATTTCACGTCCATTTGAAAGACTTTGAGCTTTTGAAAGTGAGAGCAAGGAACATTCGGATGGCTTCGAGTCTAGCAACAAGAGTAAAAGTTTCTTCAAAATCTATTCCTTCTTGTTGAGCATATCCTTTACAGACAAGTTTGGCCTTGTTTCTAATAACTTCTCCATTTTCATTCAATTTGTTCTTAAAGACCCATTTTGTTCCTATGAAATTCTTATCTTTTTGTCTAGGAACCAACTCCCAAGTGTTGTTCTTTTCGATCTTTTCAAGTTCTTCATCCATTGCCTTGACCCAACATTCATCTTTGCATGCCTCTTTTACATTTTGTGGCTCAGTGGAGGAGAGCAATGCCAAATAGCTTGAGGCTTCTGCAATTGTTCCTCTTGTTTGTATGCCAGCCTCCTTTTGCCCCAAAATTTGTGATTCTGGATGATTCTTTTGAACATACCTAGAAGGAGTCTTTTCTTCTATCCTTATCTGTTCCTCTGGCTCCTCATGGGTTTCTTCTTCATGTGTCTATTCTTCATGTGTCTTTTCTTCATCATCAGTCTGATTTGGAGAGTAGTCTTCATCCTCTTCAATATCTTCATGATTTACCTGCCTAGGGATGTATCCTTTTTCATCAACTACTATATCAATGCTGTCAACAATTCTTCCAAGTCTTTTATTATAACATTTATATGCTTTGCTATAGGGAGAATATCCAAGAAGAATTCCTTCATCTGCTCTAGGTTCAAGTTTGCCAAGCTGTTCATCAGTATTCTTAATATAGCATTTGCTCCCAAAAATTTTGAAATGCTTTACCGAAGGAGTCTCACCATACCAAAGCTCATGCGGTGTTTGAGTGTTGTTTACTCGGACATTTGTTTTGTTGAGAATAACAACTGTAGCATATGTAGCTTCACCCCAGAAGTTTGCGGGAGTTCCAGACTCATCAAGCATAGCACGAGCCATTTGTTGGACTGTTCTGTTCATCTTTCCCACCACTCCAATTTTGCTGAGGAGTCCTAGCTGTAGAGAATTCCCTTCTTATTCCATGTTCTTCATAGAAATCGAAAAATTCATTTGAGGTAAACTCCCCACCTCTGTCGGACCTGAGGCACTTAATTTTATAATTTGATTCATTTTCAACCAAGGCTTTTAAGGATTTGAATTTTTCAAATGCTTCGTCCTTGTGCTTGATAAGTCCTAACCAAACCATCCTGGAGAAATCGTCAATGAATAATATAAGATATTCTTCTCCTCGAGGTGAACTTTTCCTGAATGGTCCACATACATCTGTATGAACTAGCTCAAGAGGTCTGCTGGTTGATCCTTCCTTCTCAAGGAAGTTAGTTCTGGTTTGCTTCCCAAACTGACATGATTTGCATATGGTGTTCTCTAGAATTTTGATGTCTGGAAGACCACGAACTGCCTAGTACTTGCATGCTTTCCTTATTTGTGAAAAGCTTAGATGCCCCAACCTCCAGTGCCATAACCAATGTTCATCATTCTTGCTCAAATAAAATTGTTGTTCTCCTTCTTCAAATATGTATAGATTGTTTGGAGTTCTTTTGCCTTCGAGTACTATTCTTCATGTATCAAGATCACGAACACTGCACCCATCTGATCGAAATATCACCTCGGTCCATTATCACAAATCTGACTCACACTCAATAAATTATGCTTCAAACCATCAACATATAAAACATTACCAGCTCTGACATCCTCTTTCAACTGAGCAATGCCTTTTCCCTTTATGGATCTGGGGTATCATTTCCAAAAGAAACTTTCTTTCCCTTTTCTAAAGCAGTATATGACTCAAGTTTTTATTTATCACCTGTCATATGCTTCGAACATCCGCTGTCGATGTACCATTGATTTTCTTGTCCGTCTCATATAAAGCTATCCCACATCTTTCTGGTTGTGGTTCCTTCATCCTCCATGTTTTGGCACTTGAGGTTTGTTCCTTCTGAGTTGACTTCCAAAACCTACTCATGCATTCAGAATCTTCATGACCAAAATTATTACAAATAGAACATTCAATTTCACTTTCAAGGGCAGAAAATATAGGTCCTCTTCGTGATTGCAAGCATACTTCTTTGTTTTTGAGCTTCTCTAGTCATGATTGTCTTATAGGCAACACATTGAGCTGCTTTGTGACCAAAGTTATGGCAAGAGAAACATTGGCATAGAAGAAATTCCTGCAACTATCATCCAACCGATTGTAGTTTCTACTGAAATCCATTCTTGAAGAAAATTAAGAAGATCTTACATGTGGCTGGTTGCAACTTCTGTTTGTCCTCAAGGTAGCATGCCCCCGATTTTCTTGATAATCTTGTTCATCCTTGAGGAAGACTATCCCTAATTTACCTGATGATTTATATTAGGCCTTTGCTCACTCCTTCTTACTGCATCAAGATAACTTTTACAGGTGGAAGCTAGAGATGCTTCTCCATTATACCCCAGACCTGTCTTGATTAGAGGGGAACCCTGCACACTAATAATATCATCCAAAGTTTCAGATCCTTTAACAAATTGAAGATTAAGGGCCTTGGTTTTCTCAATTTCTTTTCTAAGACCAACAATTTCACATTCTAACTTCTCAAGAGATTTTTCTTTCTCATCAAGTTGAGATTGTAGAGAGTCAATGATCACATTACTTTCATCTAAACATCTTTTAAGTCTAGTAATTTCATCATAAAAACCATCCACATCTATAACATCCATGTAATCATCATCTTCAAATGCCATTAAAAGCTTATAGTGGTTACCTCGTTCATCTTCATCGCTATTTGATAGTCCATCACTATCTTCATGAGTGTAGTAGCTTTTCTTATTTGCATTTAGTTTCTTGTTCCATCTAATAGGTTCCTACCCCTTGCCAATCTTATCTTTGTGAGGACATTTGGTAGCATAGTGACCTACTCTTCCACAAGCAAAGCATTTGAAAGGTAACTTACCTCGGAAACGTCCAGTGCCTCGTTGAAGATTTTTGACAAAATTTGATTCTTCTTCTTCTTCTGACATGTGTTCAGACTCATAGTAGTTTCCTTTGCCAGAAGCCTTGAAGGCAGCTTCTCTCCTGTCTGATGGTCCACCTTTCCTTATTTCATAAGCAGTTAGAATTCCATGCAACTGTGACATTTTAAGGTCTTGAAGCTTTTCCTTTTCTTCTATAGCAGAAACTTTAGATTCAAACTTAGGGGACAAAGATCCTAGAACTTTTTCAACTACAACAGCCTCCTTTACTTCTTCACCCAAATTTTTCATACAATTAACAATCTCATCTACCCGAAGAAAATAGTTAGCCACACTTTCATCATTGTACATTCTGAGATTTTCATATTGAATTTTGAGGGTTTGAAGTTTTGCTCGTTTTACCTCATAATCTCCTTCATAGCTCAGAACAATATTGTCCCATATTTCCTTAGCAGATTTATACTGCATGAATTTGACAAATTCAGATTGTGATAGACATCCCAATAGAGTATTGACCGCCTTTGCATTCGTTTCATATTTCTTCTTCTCAGCCGGATCTGTGGGAGTCGATGATGCAAAAGTATACCTTGTATCTATGATATCCCAGACTTCAGTACCCAGAGATTGAAGATAGGCAGTAACTCTAACCTTCCAGTATACGAAGTTTGTTCCATCAAAAACTGGTGGTCTGATTGATGCTTCCCTCTCGTAGTTTCTCATGATGAAAGATATTCCTTCAAGCGATCAAGCTTCTTCAGAAGGACCTGCTCTGATACCAATTATTGGAAATAATACTGAGAGGGGGGGTGAATAAGTATTATCAAGTCAAATATTCCTTTTTCAAAAACAAATTGTATACGCTACTTCAGTTAGTTAAACCCACGTATATACGCAATTATGCAGAAGGAAACCCGCGTATACAAAGCAAACTTTTAATTTACTTTATCTTTCTGATGATGATTGTTAATCTGTGATGTGGAATCAAATAACCTGTAACCAGAGACAGTAAAATAGAGCAGAAAGAAAATCACACACGAGAACACAAGATATAAGGTGGAAACCAATGTGGGTGAAAATCACCTGCTGCAATTCGTCTATATCTTTCTTTAATTAGAAACTTCTTTTACAATGTACTGGTGCAGTCCTTTACCAGTACGCACGCTGCAACTTGCAGAGAGCTACAACTCTCTCTCGTTCTCCAGCTTCTCCTGGAAGGGAGCTACAACCCCCTTTAGCTCTTGTACTAGCCAAGATACTAGTACATAGGTGTTGGCCTACAGAAGGCTACAACCTTCTCTTTCTTCCAGGGACCACGTTTCATCAATTTCCAGACTGGATCCATGAACATCAAACAATCATCAAGATTCAACCAATCTCCTTTTCATAAATTAGATCTGAATCAAGTAGATATTCTCCTTACAATTGTACCTAAAACACAATATTAGAAACCATACACCAGAAAACAGAAACTAGAACTCAGCAGCAGAACCAGTTAGATCACAACTTAAAGCATATACGCCATTTCAACAGCCTGCAACTTCCGTGCATACGCATCTGCGTATGGAACAACCTGCGTATACGTGCCTTTACTTCACCAAAACTGCGTGTATACGCGCCTTAGCTTCACTGAACCTGCGTACAGATCTATAAAGGATAACGCACTCTTCCAAATAGTCAGTCACTAATAAACCCAGATTATCAGACTTATAGATCAAGCAAGCGCCACATCTAGCAGATCAAAATCATGCAAAGATACTATCATTCAAGCTTGAAGATTATGACCCATGAATAGAACTTATCCTTCCTTTTGCACCAAGGTTCCTCCTTCCTTCAGATCCAGTTTTGCATCACCACCCAATATACCAGCTCTAGCACTTTATCAGATCTTCAATGATAATTCAGATGGTCATTTGTCACAAGATCTCCTTCCTCTTTTATAGTCTTAGGCCTTCCCCAATACCATGGTCCAAAACCATAAAACTTCAATACCATGAACCCAAAACTAGGGATCAACACATCTGACGAGACGCCATGGTCCAAAACATGGGTTCAAGTTCCAAGATCTAATTGTCATGGACCAAAAGAATGATCCCCAACATATACGCGCTTTTGTAATGAATAACCCGCGTGTATACGCGCCTCCATCTAGATGAACCTGTGTATATGTATTTTTCTTCTTTCTGAGTGCCTGAACTGAGATCTGTTACCAAAGAGAGTTGCCATCAAGGACAACACTTGTTCCATAGCTCCAGAACTGTGCCATAATGCCAGCACATTTCACTCCAAAACTTCCTCAAATCACCCAAAACGCTCAACACTTCCATTGTTCAAGTAATTTAAGCTCTCACCACTGCTAGTAAAGGAGTTTTCCATACAATTATTGTGGTTGTCTAATAAGAAAATCAAACCCTACCCTCTTGCCATTTCCCAAGAAATTGTTGCCTAGGGTTCGAACTTATCATATTGCTGCCAAATTTATTCTTCCACTTCTTCATTTTTCCACTCCCTCACTCATTCCCTTATGCTTATTCACTCATCCCTTAACTCCCATATGCCCAAAAAGTCATATGTCCCTATCCCCAATTCCCATTTCCCAAACCCTTACTACAAATCCCCAAACCCTAAAGTGCTTTCCCTAAAGCCATATGCTAATCCCTAATCCCCTGTTTCCCTAAATAAACCCTATCCTAATAGTCCTAAAATACCTCATTTTTCCCTCCCTCTACAGTCCCTCATATCACTTTTCCCTTGGTGGCAGAAAATCAAGAAACACCATAATTTTCCTATTCTTCATCAAGTGAACTCACTTACTAGCGGAAATGGAGTCTGATCCTTCATATGATCATGAAGAAGAGACACACAATGACTCTCCCACAGAGGTACATGCACCCAGGAGGCCTCATAGAGGTGGCAAACATATTTGAGAAGAACCAACCACTCTTGCTGAGTTACAGGCCTGGCCTCTTACCATCACTTATTTCCAACACCAATCCTACTATGAGTTCTGTGAGTTGGTTGCTAGAGTCCAATTTCATCATGAGTTGGCTCATTTGTTTGTGCTTCATTTACATGATGGTTAAGCCACTCTAGGTGGTGTAACATTCACTTTAACACAAGAATCTATTTCACTAGCAACCGGTATTCCTAACATTAGAGAGCAATGGAACAAGAGGTAGCAAATTGACAGGCAACATTATGAACCATACATCAAGCTCGGTTATTTGAGACAACTCAAAAGAGTTTTTCCTTTTCGGTACCTGAAAGATTCTTATGCTCCTTTGACGAAACTAATAATGAAGTATTTCAGCTATGAGGGCCAGTTTTCCCGCTTATATGCCTACCCTATCAGGTTGCTAATGCATTTTATCATGGTGAGGATGATGAACCTCCCCTACTTCATGTGCCGAAACATTGAGAAGATGACCACCCTAGTACAACACAAGACCCCTCAATAGCAGTTCAACAAAATATATCATTTTCATAGCTCCTCAGGGACCTTCAGAGGCTTGGCATGAGACAGGTGGACCTTCTTATCAGCATGAGGGTCATGAGACACAGACCGCTAGTATGTCGGTGTTTATCACTTATCAGAAGGGCACTAGACGGTTGTTCGCAGCAGCAAAGCAAGTATTATCTCCACCCGGGGTGGAAGGGGTCTCACTTCCTTCATCAGCACAATAGGTTTAGAAAAAACACAAGAGGCCATTATAGGATGAGGGATCATCAGGTGAGCAGGATACTGATTTCATTCTCATTGAGGGTGATGACACTGATGTGGGCCCGCAAAGATCAAATCTCAAAGAAGTCATCCAAGAGCAGCAGGTGGACATCAATGCCTTGTCCCTCAATTTGGAAAGGGCTAAATGGATTATAAAATATCTGGAGTAAAGAAATAAGTAGCTTGAGGATTAGCAGGTGATTATGGAGTTGCAAAACATTCGGGAGAACTGCCAAGCTGCCAAAAGGAGGAAGGTGAAATTCACATCACTTGAGCAAGAGATCAATGTCGATCAGGAATCATGGCTTGAAAGAGTTAATATCCACTTAGAGAGATTGTTGGAGAAGGCCAACAAGGAGAAGACATTGTTGAGACATATGGCTTATCATTACATGGCAAGGAACAAAGTCTACAAGGCGAGAATCGGGTGTTTAAAGGCAAAATTGAAAAGGGCATCAAGGAGGAAAAAGGAGCATGATAGACTTCAGATATTGGCTGAGGCTTCCTTAGCCCAACACAATGCTTGATGGAGAATAATCAGCCCAAATTTCAAAAAAAATTGGGTACTTTTTGCATTTTTGGGATTTTTGGTACAAAAAACAGAGTTTTCTGCCCTATACGCCGTGCCACCTGGCGCTCACTTTTGATAGGAGCCTCCAAACCACAAAAACTCAGAATTTTTGCATTTGGCATGGAAAAATATGCTTTCCTACTGATGGCCAAGAAATTTGGACAGGTTTTGAGCCCTCAAAAAGGTAAAAAACACTCAAAAAATGACCTTACTGCCCCTATTTTGACACACAGGAAGTAGTGTTGGGAGAATTGAATTTTGGAGGAGCAAGTTGAGGCCAAATTGCAAACTTCCACTTGGGTTAGAAAGTAGATAGGAAAAAATTTCCAACGAGCACACTTGGAGTGAATTTGGACACCAGGATCGCCTCCAACATTGGCTTCAAACAGGCACTACGCATAGAGAATCAGGCGCGGCGCATAAAGGAAATTTGGCCCAGTTGACCAGGAATGCTATGTTTTTTGCCTAGCTTTTGCCAGTTTGGATTTTTCACCTTCTTAATGTCAAATTTGTGATGTAATTTAATGTACATTGATGGATCATGATGTAAATATGTCAAATTTTCACTTATGGAGGTATATTCATTAGTTAAAAAGTTGTTTGAAACTGAATGAATCAGTTCCCTTGTTTCTAGAGGCATGTTGTTCCACTGCCTAATTTCTAGTTCTCGGTTTAGAATTAGTTGGAACAACTCCTAAACATGTGAGCTCAACCCCTAGAGGCTAGGATGAGCTATGGTTTCTCTATATTATGTGGTTTTTCAGTCAGTAGCATGGTTGGACTTTTGAGAAAGCAAGGAGTTTCATTGTACACTCATATCAACATTTTGGCTAAGGAATTGAGACCAGGGTTTGCAGCACTCTTTGGGATCCCTGTGGCATTTTGTTTTGGTACAGTGCATTCTTATGTATTTTTGAATTTACTTATGTGTTGTGTATTTCATTATCTCTCTTATTTCTTCTCAGCTAAATCAAACAAGAGTGAAAGTAGAATCCATTGAAATTGCAGTGCTCTACTTAAGGTTTGCTTTAGTTCCTTGATGTTTTTAGCTATTTTAAGAGGATCCGTGGATTTTCTTGCTCTCTTCAGCTCCTCACCTATCTAATCCCTCCATATCATTCGATTTGAAGTGTCAAAACCAATTGCCTACCTTGCCCCATTGAGATTTCTGCAAGACTGAGCCTCATTCCCTGCACCCAAGATATGCCTTTCCATTAGAGCCAACAAAAACATCCTTTTATTCAATCAAACCCTTCACACACATACCTAACGTAAAATCAGTAGTTATATCAATCATCTCAAGCCCTTAGGGATCATATTTTTTCTGAGATTGACAGGAGAGAGCCCTCTCCCGACCTGGTAGGGCTAGCTAACAGGTTAAGCGTGGTTTGATGTTGGCCCTGGATTTTACCTTTCTCAGCCTAAGGTAGATTTAGGTTCTAACATTAGCGACTACAACCACCCTCCAAAATTTTTCCTTAGCTTTGCTTTGGAGCCTCCCTACCAACCATCCTTAGTGGCATGTCTTCCATGAACAATTGCATATGCTTCAGTTGAGTTTTAGTGGCTAACCCGCTTGTTCTTTCTAGCCTCTTTGTCTTCCACCCAAAGACTGACATTCTGGGGCTTGGTCATTTTCTAGTTGTTATGCTCACCTAAAAAATTGCGTAATTTTGGAGGGAAACCAACCTTCCTCTGAAAAATTGTGCTCTCCATTTAGGCTACCTTTTGCTCTCTAGAAATGCGTAGAGAAACCAGGTAGCCTTTCCTCTAGAAATTGGATAAAGCAACCCATCACTGTGCTTGCTCTCAAATTCATGCTAGGGTTTCAGTCTAGAAATTGTGTAGAGCCTAAAGGACAACGAGACCAGGTTAGCCAAGAAACTCCAAAGAAGTCACTCCAAGGCTTGTAGTCCATTGCATGTGCTCCCAAATGAATGGTTCCGTCCAGGATTGACCAATCTTGATTTGCATGCATGGGCTTGTTTTCCAAAAAAAAAAATTTTAAAAAAAATTAGAAAGCATGCCTAGATTTTAGGGATCCATTTTAGCAGGTGGAGGTTACATGCAAAAGTCGTTTTAGAAACCTCCCGCCAAGTATCGCTTTTTCCTAGATTTGTGGCATGCGCGTCATAAGCCTCGATCTTATCAAACTTATTTATTTGATGCTTCAAAGCTCATTCTTCACATTAATCTTAGAGCTCTGACATCCCACATCGCATCTAGGAGAATTTGTCACACTCAGCTAAGATTTTTTCGAATAAGTCCACTTTTCATGTCTTTTGCTACTTTTCTGTCGCTTTTTGTATTTCAGTTTTTGTGATTATTGTTTTCTTGGTTTTTTTGAACACCTGCTATCGTTTTAATGCATTTTAGCATGTAGAATAATTATTTCAGGTTTTTCATTGCATCTCACTATTGTCACATGCATGACATTGTTTCTGTAGTAATGGTCATTGTAGCTCCAACTCGCTTCACACACTTACTTGTTTTCCATTTATTGAATCTTGAACTCATATTTGCATGCATGATCATTCACTCTTGTTTTCACCCAGCCTCACCATGAATTCAACCTTTTCATGTTTTCATTTTCTTGTTAGTGGTTCTAGGCTGCCTTGGCCTGGACCTTGCTCTACCCATCTTGCACTGCGCATTTCTAAGAGTGAAGGCTTTGCATTGATCCCATAAATTGTGCAGAGCTAGCCATCCATTGGATGCCAGGATTTCTCTATGAAATTCTAAGAGACAGTGCTCTGCTGGCCACCAGAATTACACAAATGCATTTGTTGGGTTGTAGTCAGTACTTATTGAAACTATGCATTACGTATTTTTAGTCCTTAGCAGGCCAAGTTGGACTATGCATTGCTAAGTTTCAGTAGTCATTCCGCCCACTTTTATTCTGGACTGTGCTTTGTGCAGTTTTGACAGTCAATCTCCCAACCTCCCGGTGAAAATTCCACAATATTTCTAGTCAGTCACCTAGGTGTGTTGCATGATAGTCCTCAAGTTGTTTTTATTTTCAACTAATAGATTTCTTGCCATGAGTGTTGCTCTATCTCCAGATACTGTAGGTGTTCATCAATCTCTTAACAGTACAGGTAAAATGGCTTCCAAGAGAGCAGGTTCAAAGAACATTGATAGTGCACCTGGAGATGTAGTTGAGAAAATTTCTATTAGCTTTCCTATATATGAAGACACTCAGCTATTCATAGACAAGGACATCAAGATGAAATGGCAGGACATCAATGACACCTTTGTAGGCACATTTGAGGAAAATATGGAAGACCACAAGGTCTATTTCAGCATACACAAGTCCAGCTTGTACCAGATTGCATGCAAGTATCCCGCGTTTCCATGCATAGATATGATCCACTAGATTGTCTCTCATATTGATATAGAGACGATGGTTTTGAGCATTACCAGTGGAACACAAATTGCTACCTTTAGGGCGAAGGACTTTTAGGAGATGTATCACTTGCCACAGTCGATGATCACGATGGATACACCCTTCACCTGACCCAGAAGCAATGCAAAATCAAGAGACATCTTGAAAAGTTCGGTGAAAGAGTCATCCAAGTTCTGAATGACACCCAACCAGGTTTACAAGACAAAGATACTACAAAAGGCATATCAGATCTTGGTAACATTTGCATGTTGCTTATAAGTCTAATAGAGCACAGAGACGTTTCTACAGAGTTGGGTAATTGGGTTGGATCAACTGGCGAGCAAAGGAATACCTTACAACTGGTCTGACATGTTCGCTCTCAAGTTGAAGGAGTAGGTGATAGAAGCCCAACATCTGCCAAAGGGTCAACAAGAAAAGCTATACATGTTCTCTAACATACTTGATGCAGTCTGTGCTCATCAGCAGTTCCCAGGCTTGGGTTTGGCATGGACACCTTTGGAAACCTCTGTTCACACTTATTGTTGGATTTTCTCTGAATGTAGATTTCATGGAGTTATCATACAACTTCATCACCCTAGTATACAAGATGATATTTGAGAAGGATCCACCTTGCATGGCATAGGCAGCGATGGAGGCATTTATTGACATTGCAAACTAGTATGCCTCACCCACTGGAACCTTCATCCAAATGTACAGCGCGGATAAGGCTTCGCACGTTTTACTAAACTCTTCCATGGATAAGCTTGTCAGGCAAGAAATTTCATATCACATCTCAACAGGGTTGTCAGAAAGACTGCATAGGAAGAAGAAATCACCTTGGCCCACTCTTCCTTTGCAGATCGAGTTGTATGAGATCTTGAATCTCAAGCAAGCTGCAACCGAGGCAGAGGAATTCAAGATATTCACCTTCAACACCAGAAGTTTCAATTTGTATGACCCGCATATCTTAGTGAAGGACCACTATGTGGGAGTGAAACATCCTTGGATCCACGGGGCATGTCATTGGCCTGAGGAAGACCCATGGAGATATTTCTATCACTTCTCAAGTCTCAATGAATTGTTCAACATAGCAGTAGAATGGTTAGCAGAGTAGAAGGCAATAGCATCTCAAAGAGCAGCATCATTAGCAACAACAGAGGGTAGCAGACCTGCGTGTAACAAACGTAAGAGGAAGGTTGTTAACAATGCAGAGGTAGAGAAAAATTGCAAGTTAAAAGTATATCCACTTTTGTTGAGAGAAAATTTGGATATTGAGGCTAAGAGGTTACAACATGACAGGAGGATCACTCAAAGGCAGAGGGAGAAACATAAGATGAAGGAAATAGAAAAGGAGTTACAGGTGTTGAAGCGGAAAATAAAGGAAGAAAAAGAGTTGTGCAGAAGATAGAAGAAAGCACAGTAGGGATAGGAACACCAAGAGGTGCAACATGTACAAATTGATGAAATTGCACCCATATAGGTTATTAACTCATTCGAGCAACTAGCACATAGCAGACTGGGTAAGCAGTCATGGGAGAAGGACTTTTCTCAAGAGATTGAAAAGATGTTAGAGAAGATGGACACAGATATGGTTCAACCGGAGCCAAATCAGGATATTGACCTCATGCCTCAGAACCAAGAGTTCACCTCACCGTCTTCACCGGATTTGGAAGTAGAGAAAGTCCCAAGTGATCAAGGAGAAACATAAATCCTTGAAGACAATCTAGAAGCAAAGATGCACAACATATCTTTCAACGAGTCACAACAAAAAGTTATGTAGTCTTAAGAGTGCCTATTCCAGATGTCCATGTACCTCCTACACAGTTTGAAGAATGAGTGATCGTGTCCGATGTGTGCAGACATCAAACTGGATTTGTCGATGCTACCACAAAATATATTGAAGCCACCAGCTTGAGTGTTAGATTCTTGATAGCTGAGAACAAGCGCATGGCTAAGGAGTTACAAGTGGCCAAGCATGGAGGAGAGTAGGTTACAGGATCCACTAGAGTAGAATTGAGGATATTCATACTAGATGAAGTATCGTCTCTCAAGATAGTCATGTTGAAGTTGTACTCCACATTCATCACCATACATAAGTGAGTTGTCCATCTAAATGGTTGGTAGCAGTGCTGTGCTAGGAGCACATGTATCTTGTCAGATCTACACACTACTTTCGATCACATGAAAACATGGACAATGAGGTATAAGGGAGCCCCATTTTCCTTGCCAAAGGTGACAAAGCTAAAGGTGGTTGAGTTCAAGGCAGGCATCCAGAGTCAAATCTGGAACTATGAGGAACTCCTACAACTCATCACCAGTTTGTAGGATTCACATGCACAGGTTTTCAGGAGCATGGATGTCATCATGTGCATGCATGTGATCCCATCGATTGGGACACTCACTGAGGTGAAGTCAAAGAAATAGGTCCCACTGGAGCTGGACATGTACTTTGATCAGTTGATGAATGTAGACACCAACGCATAATTTTAGATAAGCACAGACACCATGCATCAATATGTTATTGATCCAGCTGCACTCAAGACTATGATGTGCATGTTATCTGAAGATTTGGATAGAGGTTCGAAATGATTTTAGTTGGATGAAATGAAAGAAAAAGTTCACTTTTAGAAGGATTTCACCACAGAGCACATAGACACCATAATATAATACCATGTTTGGCATTAGTTCCCCATCGTCGATCATTCTGATGATGTCGAAGAGATAGTCTTCCCATAGTTGTCCGAGTCTTAGTGATGTGTTGCATGGCTTACTCAAGCCTATTTTGTCTCACATGGGTACATGTGTGTTACAAATCCATTTGGTAACATCACTCCCATCATCTAGATTAGTTATTTAGGGCTCATTAAACCATAATTTTAGTTGCTACATGCCCTAAACAAATCACCCTTTTGAATGCCTCCTTCCCAGATAGTTTCATGACTTGAAGACATCCTGAAATGACCTCTAAAGGGGCCAGCATAGGTAGTCCCATGTAAGGGTGTGCTACAAAGCAGTTGAGTCCATGTCAAGGTGCTCTGTAGATCACTCAGGCCCTCTTTCACTTGTGTTGGGTGATATTGAGCAAAATTTACATAGGGTTTGGAGAATATTCTTATCTCTTGGAGTCATCTAGAAGTTTCCCTCACTTATCAACACCTATGATCTCAAAAATGGATGAGGAATGAGTTAAGATGCATCCTATCCTGTCATCCCTTCCTCCATGGAACTAATTCTATGGAAGGCCATTCAATACCCCCATTTATGACATAACCTCCTTCATCTTCCTATAAATTTAACACTCATCTAAGAGATCAGGGGCTAGACTTCGATGAATTGTAAGGAGATAATGTTAGTTTGAGAATTGAGACTATTTCAAGTGTCGTTATGCTGCCGGAATTTCATGATTATGATGTGCCGAAATTTCATAATTATGATGTGATGTGGATGGAACCAAAGCTGGACGAGTGACTTCGAATCAGGCTTCATGGTTGTAATTCTTCCTTCTATTCAATAAAGTATTTACACCTTTTTCCATATCCTTATCTTGATATATGATGCTTATATGTGTAAATGTATTTGATTCCATTTACTTGTAATCAATAGATCTTTTGCTTTGATTGGTTCTTTGTCTATTGTTGATGTTTACAGGTACTTCTCAAGTGTCTTAAGTATGGGAAGGAGCGACGGGACCAATACAGAGGAGACAAGAGGAAAGAGAAAGTACAGGTAGGTCCTCTTATTCTCTTTGTCTTACCTATTGTTTATAGAAAAAGGTTAAAGTTCTTTAAACTATTGTTCTAGATATGGCTACTTATCTAGGATTTTAGTATTTATCCGTAGATACCAAATTCTTCATAACAAATTGGAGAATTCACTGGGGAACGATCCTCATTCTGTGTAGCTTATCACATCCTAGGACACTCCAAGAAACCTTACTCCCTTTCATTGATTGTATTTCAGTCTTTTTGAAGTGAATTTTGGTCAAAATTTATGGCTCGTTGCCTCTTGAAATGGCGTACTGTCACTAGCACAGGCTTATGAGGGACACAGTGCACTGTAGAGCACCCTTGGCTTAGGGATAGTGCTCTGAAGCACACTATCTCCCATTCAGGGCCACGTTGATCCTCCTTGAGTCAGTTGTCCACCTTTGGATAGGGTTTTTCACCAAATTTATTCTGTTTGACTGTTTGTTGAATGATCAATGAATGTCATGTCTTTGAAATAAACATTGTATCTCCTTTGCTAGCCCTACTTTGACTTGATTGATAAATGTTTCTTAAAATTATTTCTTTGTCATTATCGATTCATAGTCAAAGTTAGATTATAATCGATTAATCTTTGTTCAAAAGAAAATGTCGTAAAAGTCTTCATTTCTTTCAAAATAGAACTGTCGTAAAGTATTCGTTCTTTCAAAAAGATTGATTGATTGTATGTGCATTAGTTTCCTTTTGTTCATCACAAAATTAAGGAATTGAAAAGAGAAACTTGCATTGTTCATATTGTAGTTTTTTAATTCTTGATAGGAATAGTTAGGAAAATTGCATTAGATGTGCTCTTTGCTCTTTGTCAAAGATCTGATTGCTCTATCCCTTTCTAGCTAAGGTTTTCGTTGTTCAAATTGAATGAAAAGAATGTTGATCATAATAGTTACATTCTAGGAATTGCAAACATACATCACGTGGTGAAGCTTGAAAGGAAAATTCTAAAGAAGATCAACTTAAAATTCATTTGAATTAACCTAATGGAACATTGTAACTTAACGCATAACATTTAGAGGTTCTAGGCTAGAGACGTGTTTCGGTGTCGTAAAACATAGCAGTTGTCACTAACTTGTCTTTGATACATCGTGAGTGTGATACCTCATTCCACATACATGAGTATATCATAACTCATCCACGTACCTTCGGGTATATAGGGTAGTGTTATAGTACGTAAAGTATATGGGAATGCTCTCACTGTGCGGTTTCACATTAGACGACGCTAATATGGATTGGGTCTCCATGTACTTTTAGCTGTATATTGGAGGATAACACTAGGTTGCTATCCATCCTTAGGTAACTGAGTCGGCCGCCTTGTATACTGTAATACACCGAACACAGTATTCAGGGAGATTTCCTGCCCGTACTTCTCGGTTCGCTGGGAGGTATTCTAAAATTCATAGTTACTTGGTAATCCTTTTGCCTAGCTCACCCCTCTTTTATTTTGTTTTGTTATTTGGATTAAAATAAATTTAATTGACTGTGGATAACATCCTCCATGCTCACTACTTAGTTGATTTTAGGTTGATACATATGGCAACAATCCGGAGTCCACCTATCAAGGAATTCCTTTTGATGGGAATCCTAGTCCTTTTCCTCCTTTCGAAAATATTGGTGCTCCTTATATGGCTACACTGTCCCTTCCAGGACTTACCATTGGATTGCTAGTATGGTTGTTTTCAACCTCCTTGGTTCAAAATTTCCTGATTTCTCCGCAATTGAGTACTCCTCCAACTAGACAAAATCAACCTCCAGTTGATCCTAAAGTTGACCCTTTGCCTTCTTCCTCAATTGTTTCTTCCTCCCATTCTTCCTCTTGACCTGGTGAAAGTATTGGTACTAGTAACCAAGTGGCTAAGAAGAAGAAGAATCAAATTCAACAGAGGGGTAACCAAGAAACCATTGCTTTGAATGCAACATCTGATGAGAAACAACCTGTCAAGCCGCACAAAGTTCGATATCAATGCAAAATTTGTGCGGGAGAACATCTTCTTCAAAATTGTTCTGGTATTCCTTAGATCTTAGAAGAATGGTCTTCCCATTCACATCATCTTGTGTCATCAACTTCTGGAGATTATGTTGGTGACACACCATCAACTAGTGGTAGTAAAGTTCATGGAAAGAAGGGTAAAGTTAAGTTTCCCTGTAGATTATGTGAAGGGAATCACCCCATTCACCTTTGTCCCTATTTGGATGAAGCCAAAAAGGTATTGGATAATCATCCTGCTTCACTGCAATGACTTGTATCTGGTTACAGGAGACTATCCCTTAATCCTTCACTAGTTGATAAAGTGACTGACCCAAATCAACCATTGGTCCAACCCACTCTCTCTGAATGTGAATCCCATGAATCTATACATGACTGATCACAGGTCGAGGAAATAGTTGACCTGATTTCACCTTCAGTTAATCATACCTTTCCCGAAGAGAGTGAATATGACACCACTCAGGTTCTTTTTCTTTCTTCAGATTCTAATGAGCTTGAATGCAATCCTCCTATTCCATCAAGACATGAGGAAAATCCTCCCGTTCTCGTAACTCAAGGAGATAATTACCTTGTTCTTATGTTACCCCCTCCAGGTAGTCTAGTCACTTCCTTTGATTGGAATCGACTGGCATGATTTCGTCTTCCTTCTTATGTGCCTTTCCAGATCATAGTATAGGTTTGTAATATGATTGTATCTAGCACTATTATATATGAAGGTGCATCTGTGAGTATCCTTTTCGCAACTGCTTGGCAAGCGCTTGGTTCACTGCCGCTTGTGCCTGTTACTCAGAATTTTTTGGCTTTTAACAGAGGAACCAATCAACCATTAGGGATCCTCCCTCAGTATCCTATTACTTTGCGAGGAAATATTGTTTATCTCGAAGTGATGGTAATCCCAGGCCCTTTATATTATAATTTAGTTCTTAGGCACAACTATGTTTATGACATGGGAGCTATTGTTTCAACACTCTTTCAAGTGGTGTGTTTCCCACATGAAGGCATAATTGTCACCATTCACTAGCTTTCATTTCCCGGTCCAAACATGGCTTCCATTCAACCATTTTCCCTAAATGGTCTTTTTGTACCAATGGTATCATCCTCACCACGGGTTAATTATGTGGCAACCCCTTTCATGCCTACATCAACTGATGATCAATTCAGTGATGTTGTACATTATGTACTAGGGGCATTGGAATCATATCTCTCTAATGGATTCCTTACTATGGATTCCTTCCAGAGCATTGTTCTCCCATCTGATGAGATCCTCTTGGAAGTCATGACCTCTTATGAGTCATGAACAAGGAATATGAGGATAGTTCCTTGTCTTGTGTTAACTTCGTTAAAAAATGAAACCAACGATATGAGGATAGTTCCTGGTCTTGTGTCAACCTTGTTAAAAAACGAAACAAAGGATATGAGGATTGTTCCTTGTCTTGTGTAAACCTCGTTAAAAAATGAAACAAGCCCATGAGGAGAGTTCCTTGTCTTGTGTCAACCTCATTAAAAAAAGAAACCAAGGATATGAGGATAGTTCCTTGTCTTGTGTCAACCTCATTAAAAAAAGAAACAAGGAATATGAGGATAGTTCTTTTACTGTGTCAACCTCATTAAAAAATGAAATAGGTTCCAGAGCATAGTTCCTTATCTTGTGACAAGCTCATTAAAAAATGAAACAAAGGGTATGAGGATAGTTCCTAGTCTTGTGTCAACCTCGTTAAAAAATGAAACAAAGAATCTAAGTAGAGTTCCTTGTCTTGTGTCAAGCTCATTAAAAAATGAAACAAGGTCCCCAGTTCCAAGTCGATTCTTTGAGTAGATCTCGTAAAATCCCAATCGGGTCTTTCACTTGATCTCGTAAATGAACCTTCATTCCATCCACCTGATAGCGACGAGTAGTCTGCTTAGGTGAATGTAATGAAGCTTGGGGGGCATGCACCTAGTGGTAAAGTTAATTCTCCCTATAGGTTATGTGAAGGGAATCACCCCATTCACCTTTGTCCCTATCTGGACAAAGACAAAAAGGTGTTGTATAACCATCCTGCTTCACCACAACAACTTCCATCTGGTTACAGGAGACTCTCCCTTTCATGATGCTTGGGGTATGTAAACCAATCTCAAGCCTAGTTCTTCGTTTCAAGCTTGTGTAAAAATGAAACTAAATTCAAGCATATTTCTTCGTTTCAAGCTTATGTAAAAATGAAACTAAATTCATACGTAGTTCTTCATTTCAAGCTTGTGTAAAAATGAAACTGAATTCAATCATAGTTCTTCATTTCAAGCTTATGTAAAAATGAAACTAAATTCAAGCATAGTTCTTCATTTCAAGCTTGTGTAAACATGAAACTGAATCCAAGCATAGTTCCCTATGGTTTAAGCTTGTGTAAAATGAACCCATATCCATTTTAACCCTCGTGATTGCCATTCTATTAGCCTCTTCCATCAGATTAGCCTTGGTTTTTCTCCTTCCATCGTCACTATCTGCTTGGCCAATCATACACTTTCACTTGGTTGTTTTACCCTTTTTGAGGAACAGTTGCAATGAGTGGTCTTATTAGCCACCCTCTTCACATAAGTCAACATGTTTTGAGAAGTTCCAACATCACCAGAACTAGTTGCTATCCTAGACACCATTCGTTCCTCAAAGTGGAGTTCTCTTTAAGCTCTTTTCAGACTCTCTGAAGATGAAAATATTGTCGAGCACTTGTCCTTTTCAACTCATTAACGGATTGGAAATGACATCTACTCAGTGTAAGTTTAACCCTTTTTCAGGCTGAGATAGATTATTTTTGAAAAAGGAATATGTTGACCGAACATGGTCAATAGGTTCTCTCTTGTACTGTTTTACACATTTTGGGGCTTGAGAGACAAATCTACGAAAAGGAACTTGTGGAGTTTTCTTTTTGTCCTTTTTCAAACTCTCTAAACATGAAAAGGACCAAGTTATCTTTGTCATTAAACTCGTTAAAACATCAAATAGTGACAAACTTGTTGCTCATGACAGGATCAATTTTCACCTTCGCTAGACTCATTAAAACATCACATAGAAATGGATTCACTCAAAGGGTGGAATTATACAACAAGAATATGATATCCTCCTCAAGCTTGATAAAAATAAAGAGGTACTGGTCAGCAATGACTGGGGAAAATGGGAAAAGCGGAAACCACTTTATGGTAGCAGGTCGCTCTTGAACATGACACTTTCACTTCATAACCGTGACTACTTGGGTTGGGTTATTAGCTTGATGGTTATCATACACTTGGTCTATCATACCATCCATCACTTTGTTTTAGGTTAATGCTACCAATTCATTTCAATGTTGCTGACATGTTCAAGAGAAGTCATCCAGTTTAAATTCATCCTTTGCAATATTATAAACCTTCATTTTCATAACCACCATTCCTGAAACTTGTGTCGTCAGTCAAATTCCATATCCAAAATCATTACTCTTGTTTCATGTCATTGATATGAGATACATCAAGGCCCTCCTACGACAAATTGCTTCTTGTCGACATCAGCACATTATCCAATAAGTTGACTTAGAAACACCCCTCCAATACCTTGACACTTGCATACATAAATGGCAGCTTTCTCACTTCCAGCGATAGGTTGAAATCAATGGCCTTCAACAGAAAGACTTTGTATGGTGTTTGACATCAAATAATTCATTCACACCATGTAGGATGTACTGTAGTACCTTGAGCATCATTATCATTATTGGTGATTTCTCTTGCGTCTATTAACAACTTACATCATCGACTGGTAATCAGATGGTGTCTTCCCATGTTCGTCTTCAGATCACATATCCATATGATCACATATCCATATGGTTAGACTCGTACTTGAGTGAACAATTGAATGAGATAGAAGATCCCGGATCTAGTTTCATCCATCCGGGCTGTGTTTTAAGGAGTACTAAATCATATGTACAATGGCTTTACATTGATGGTCATTCCAATCATGGGTCTATATCTGTAGACAACTATCTGTGTACATGTAATGAAAGTTTATATGATGAGCATGGCTATGCCTTCCCTCATAAATTCATGAAAAAATAAAAAAATCATGCTATATGTATTGTAATTGATGCAGGTCATCTTCCACTTCAAAACATCCTAATCACATAGTAAAGCATTTCATTCGACATTTACATTTTTTGACTTCATGCTTTAGGGGGTAGTTGTTACAGATCCATTTGGGCACATCACTCTCATCATCTAGATTAGTGTTTTAGGGCTCATCAAAACCTAATTTTGGTTGCTACATGCCCTAAACAAGTCACCCATTTGAATGCCTCCTTCCTAGATAGTTTCATGAGTTGAAGACATCCTAAAATGACCTCTATAGGGACTAGCACAGGTAGGCCCATGTAAGGGTGTGATGTGAGCATTTGAGTCCATGCCAAGGTGCTCTGCAGAGAACTTAGGCCCTCCTTGACCTACGTTGGGTGAGATTGAGAGAAATTCACATAGGGTTTGGGTAATATTCTTATCTCTTGGAATCATATAGAAGTTTCCCTCACTTATCAACTCCTATGAGCTTGAAAATGGATGAGGAATGAGTTAATATGCATACCATCCTCTCATCCCTTCCTCCATGGAACTAATTCTAAGTATGTAAGCCCACTAAATACCCCCATTTATGACATAACCTCCTTCATCTTCCTATAAATTGAACACTCCTCTAAGTGATCAGGGGCTGGACTTTGATGAATTATAAGGAGATAATGCTAGTTTCAAAATTGAGACTATTGCAAGTGTTGTTATGCTACTAGAATGCCATGCTTATGATGTGATGTGGATGGAACCAAAGTTGGAGGAGTGACTTCAAATCAGGCTTCATGGTTGTAATTCTTCCTTCTATTCAATAAAGTACTTACACCTCTTTCCATATGCTTATCTTGATATATGATGCTATATGTGTGAATGTATTTGATTCCATTTACTTGTAATCAATATATCTTTTGCTTTGATTGGTTCTTTGTCTTCTGTTGATGTTTACAGGTACTTCTCAAGCATGTTAAGTACGGGAAGGAGCGATGGGACTGATATAAAGGAGACAAGAGGAAAGAGAAAGTACTAGTATGTCCTCTCATTCTATTTGTCTTATCTATTGTTTATAGAAAAGGTTAAAGTGCTTTAAACTATTGTTCTAGATATGGCTGCTTATCTAGGGAATTAGTATTTATCCGTAGATACCAAATTATTCATAACAACGTGCATATTTTAATGTAAAAATGTTGTAAAAGTGAAAGACCAAGTGTCGATAGTAGAATATAACAATCATGTAGTAGTTGAAGAGTCATGAGGGTAGGTGAAGAGTCACAAAGGGGAATTTTAAGGGTCACCCCACCCTTTGATATTTATAGAACCTCATAACTCATTGTAGAGGCTTTTGGGAGCCACGATTCTTGTAGGATAACTTAGAGAAAGCTTGGACTGTATTGTAATGAGCCTAGGCTTCTCCACAGTGCAGGGCTAGGACATCTCTTTGGATGAGCAGGTGGTAGTGACTGTAGTGTTCTTCTATCAGGGCTACTAGAAGTCTTGGTTGTATGTATGATTGGGTCTTTCACTCTTTTAATATAACAGAGCTAGCATGTTTCATGCATATGTTTTTATTGTAGTTCGGCTATCTTTGTTACTTTAATGATGTATGTGTTGACACCTAATCATAGGGATTGCATGAACAATTGTAAATAATGTAAATAATTAATAAGATAAAATGAAGAGTCATCAGGAGATGAAATTCCATAGTCACTCCCTCATGTATATAACTATGAATAGCAACAATGAATAAACAGAATCTAATTCGACGAGTTACCTCTGGACTGACATGGTATCAGAGCCAGTTCCATTTTTGGCATTGTAGTCTACCATTGTAACTCCCTTCTGTCATTTTTCAATAATTTGTCCTACATTCCTGTAGTATGTCATGTTCTTCATATCAGTTCTCTACCCTCTTGGTGATAATGTGGTGTAACACTCCCAACCAGCGTCTCTTGCTTACCAAACAGGTTCTCTCACTATTTTCAGCGTCTCTTGCAACTCCATACCTCCCCTTGTAGCTCTCATACCAGAACACAACCTTCGTTGCCTCTCTTCGCTGTATTTCATCTCAGAACCCAGTGTTCTGTTGCGTCCCTTAAATGAGTAAAATTCTTACATCATTGGATGTATTTTGGTTCTTTTGGAAGTTCGGGGGGTTTAGTTTGGTATTCAAGGGTGTATAATCATTGATCCTATATGAATTAAATGATTCGAGTAATTTCTTATAGTGATTTCATTATGCATTCAACTGATATGTATTTTTAAGCGCTACTAGCATTCTAGTTTCTCATACCACTCCGCTTACATTTCTCACTATATATCAGCCACGTTTGCAGCTTTTATCCCTGTTTTCAAACCAATAACACCCATATTCCACATCAAAATGTTTTATGTATTGGATCCATTTGTTATTATTTCTTTCAATAAACAATAACAAACCAATAATGCCCGAATTTGAAATATGTTGCTCCAAGATGTGGTATGAATATGCTGCTCCCTACCATACATACGTAGGTTGCTCCAATATGTTGCGTTTCCTGTAAATGTTGTGCTACTATATTCAGCTCCACTAGTTGTTCCCACCACTCATTGCTCCATAAAAATGTGCTGACTCTCCTCCAGATACACCCTCTGCTAGATATATCACCTCCCTCAAAAAATATCTCTATCCATATATTAAAGTGAATTTTTTTTCCACTTTCACACTAGGACTGCATTTTTTTAGCACTAGAGGTGAATTCTTTTTTTCTACATTGGTAGTGAAGGTATATCTTTTTGTATAGTACACATAATTTTAAAATGCATTCATTGATATCTATTGTGGGAGTGGTTCTCACCGGAAAGGAAAACTATCCAGAATGGTCGCGGAAAATCAAACACACTCTCTTTTTTTATGAGCTATGGAAAGTAGTGTGTGATGGAGATGGAGACAAAGAACCCGAACAGCCTACCTCAGACAAGGAATTCTCCATTTGGGAAAATAAGAACAACAAGGCTTATGCCCTTATTGCAGCATCCATAAATGAAAAGGTGAGTCGCCACATTTCATGATTTTCCAATGCTTTCAAAGCCTTACAAAAAATGAAGGAAATCTATGACTCGCACTCTGCACTTGAAGTTATTCCACTCATGATTAAATTGTCCAGCCTTGAACTACAAAATGATGATCCTCTTGCTCTTATATTAGAAGTAAAATCTATTATGAATGATATCAAAGTCACTAATTTTGAATTGGACATTCCTCTGATAACTTTTGTTAAGGAACTTTAGCCCACTTACTCAAATTATCTTAAGTCATTGCAAGAAAATGGAACCTCAAAGAAATTACCTTTGACTCCCTTGTGAAACAATTTGTTGAAGAGAGAAAGATTTTGAGAAGAAGATAGATCCTTAGTCTTCTAAAGAGACTGTGTGTCTTGCACATAGAGAGAATAATCCTTCTCAAGATTCTTCCAAAGGAAGAGGTGGTCGAAGAGGAAGAGGAAGAAGAAATTTCAGAGGCAGGGGGGGGCAGACACTCTGAAGGAAAAAAGTCAAATTTGCATTGCATACATTGCAAAAGAGATGGATCACATGATGCAGCCACATGAAAGTTGCCTTGGGACAAAATTAAGTAGGAAAGAAACCAAATCAAAGTTAAAACTAATGACAAAGAAAAATGTAAAGCACCTGAATCCTCTCACTATGTTGTGGCACATTATAATATTGGAGTAAATGAATACTTATTTAATGCTTCACTTGCTTCTTGGAAAAATGACTGGTTCCTTGATTCAGGAGCAACTTGCCACATGACCTTTAGAAGAGATTTTTGAAGAATTTACTGGCAATATTGATGGAGTAGTATACTTTGTAGACAAATCAAAACTCAAGCCATCAGGGCTTAGCACAATCAAGCTTAAATTTACTAGTCTTCTAGACATTCTTCTACATCATGTTTTATATCTCCCACAGCTAAGGAGAAACTTGTTGTCCTTGGTCCACATCCACCAGTAAGGACACTCCATTCACATGTTTGATTGCAAGGTTGAGGTGAGGAAAGCATCAAACCACACACTTTTCTTGATGGGGATAATAGAAGAAAGGCTTCTCGAGCTATAGGGTACCTCTGCTCATGCACAAAATTTCTCATACAAATCTCATTATGATGAAGGTACATTTCCATCAAGTTTATTATGGCATGCTATATTTGGACACTTGAACTATGCCAACCTCTGCTTGTTGAAGAAAAATGGTGTTACTGGTTTACCTACAATTCCTAGGAAACTTAAGCAATGTGCTACTTGCATTCTAGGAAAGCATAACAAACAGTGTTTTCATGATTCACATTTCAGAGCACATAGAAAACTTGAACTCATTCATTCAGATTTATGTGGCCCAATGCATGTTCCTTCTGCAAATGGAAATAAATATATGATGACATTTATTGATGACTACACCAGAATGTGTTGGGTTTATTTACTGAAGAACAAATCTGATGCTTTTCAAACATTCAATAGCTTTCATACATGTATTGAAAATGATGGACAATCTCATATTGGCTCTATTCACACTGATAATGGAAAAGAATACACTTCAAATGAATTTGAAAACTATCTTCACAAACATGGGATCAAACATCAAAAAATTGTGCTTTATAATCCCCAACAGAACGGAGTAGCTGAAAGAATGAATAGGACAATCTTAAATATGGTGCACTCCATGATGTTTTT
>APFE031613712.1:92934-136813 GCA_000404065.3 Pinus taeda
TGATCTTTTGATGACAGGGAACAATGAGAGCTACATTGCATCCATAAAGAAGGAATTGAGGAAAGGTTTTGAAATGAATGATTTGGGCTATGTTCATTACTATATTCGTATTGAAGTATCTCAACATCAGAATTCCATATTCCTTTCTCAAAAGAAGTACATTGGAGATCTGTTGAATAGGCTTGGCATGGTTGAATGCAATCCTCTAACTACTCCAATGGAACAAAACTTAAATCTCACATCCATTGAAGGAAAAGAATTTAAGGATGCAACAAAGTATAGATAGCTTGTAGGAAGTCTCAACTACCTGACTACTACCAGACCACACATTTCGTTTGTTGTTGGAATCCTCTATAGGTTTATGAAAAATCCTTGTGATGGACATTGGTCTGCTATAAAAAGAGTTCGAAAGTACTTGAAGGGAACTCAAGACTTTGGACTCAAGTATACACAGGTGGACGACTTCAGCTTGATTGGATACTCTGATTCAGACTTCGATGGAGACAAAGAAACTAGGGTATCTACGTCTGGTTATGCTATGAGTCTTGGATCAAGAGGTGTCTCCTAGAGATCATGCAAACAAACAGTTCCAACAAATTGCACAACAGAGGCAGAATATGTGGCAGCAGCTGAGGAAACAAAAGAAATTGTGTGGCTCAAGAAAATTCTAGAAGATTTGCAGGTAAAACAATTATATTTGACTCCACTCATGATTAACAATACCTCTACAATAAGTTTGGTCAAGAACCCAAAGTTACATGATCAAACGAAGAAAATCAATACAAAATATCATTTGATTCGACAACATGTTGAGGCCAAAACAATCCATCTTCACCATTGTTCCACTAATGAGAAAAATTCAAACATATTCACCAAAGCGCTTGGAAGAGAAAATCTTGAAAGATTCAGAACAATGCTTGGACTCAACAACATCCCTTCAGATTAAGGGGTGGAATGTTAAACACCTAATCATAGGGATTGGGTGAAAAATTGTAAATAATGTAAATAATTAATAAGAGAAAATGAAGAGTCATCGGGAGATGAAACTCAACAATCACTCCCTCATGTATATAACTATTAACAACCACAATGAATAAACAAAATCTCATTTACAGAGTTACCTCCTTGCCTAACAGTATGTAGTTATTATTTACGCATGTAACAAGTCACCCATTTGAATGCCTCCTTCCTAGATAGTTTCATGAGTTGAAGACATCCTAAAATGACCTCTATAGGGACTAGCACAGGTAGGCCCATGTAAGGGTGTGATGTGAGCATTTGAGTCCATGCCAAGGTGCTCTGCAGAGAACTTAGGCCCTCCTTGACCTACGTTGGGTGAGATTGAGAGAAATTCACATAGGGTTTGGGGAATATTCTTATCTCTTGGAATCACATAGAAGTTTCCCTCACTTATCAACTCCTATGAGCTTGAAAATGGATGAGGAATGAGTTAAGATGCATACTATCCTCTCATCCCTTCCTCCATGGAACTAATTCTAAGTATGTAAGCCCACTAAATACCCCCATTTATGACATAACCTCCTTCATCTTCCTATAAATTGAACACTCCTCTAAGTGATCAGGGGCTAGACTTTGATGAATTATAAGGAGATAATGCTAGTTTCAAAATTGAGACTATTGCAAGTGTCATTATGCTACTAGAATTCCATGGTTATGATGTGATGTGGATGGAACCAAAGTTGGAGGAGTGACTTCAAATCAGGCTTCATGGTTGTAATTCTTCCTTCTATTCAATAAAGTACTTACACCTCTTTCCATATGCTTATCTTGATATATGATGCTATATGTGTGAATGGATTTGATTCCATTTACTTGTAATCAATATATCTTTTGCTTTGATTGGTTCTTTGTCTTCTGTTGATGTTTATAGGTACTTCTCAAGCATGTTAAGTACGGGAAGGAGCGATGGGACAGATATAAAGGAGCCAAGAGGAAAGAGAAAGTACTAGTATGTCCTCTCATTCTCTTTGTCTTATCTATTGTTTATAGAAAAGGTTAAAGTGCTTTAAACTATTGCTCTAGATATGGCTACTTATCTAGGGAATTAGTATTTATCCGTAGATACCAAATTCTTCATAACAACGTGCATATTTTAATGTAAAAATGTTGTAAAAGTGAAAGACCAAGTGTCGATAGTAGAATATAACAATCATGTAGTAGTTGAAGAGTCATGAGGGTAGGTGAAGAGTCACAAAGGGGAATTTTAAGGGTCACCCCACCCTTTGATATTTATAGAACCTCATAACTCATTGTAGAGGCTTTTGGGAGCCACAATTCTTGTAGGATAAATTAGAGAAAGCTTGGACTGTATTGTAATGAGCCTAGGCTTCTCCACAGTGCAGGGCTAGGACATCTCTTTGGACGAGCAGGTGGTAGTGACTGTAGTGTTCTTCTATCAGGGCTACTAGAACTCTTGGTTGTATGTATGATTGGATCTTTCACTCTTTTAATATAACAGAGCTAGCATGTTTCATGCATATGTTTTTATTGTAGTTCGGCTATCCTTGTTACTTTAATGATGTATGTGTTGACACCTAATCATAGGGATTGCGTGAACAATTGTAAATAATGTAAATAATTAATAAGATAAAATGAAGAGTCATCAGGAGATGAAACTCCATAGTCACTCCCTCATGTATATAACTATGAATAGCCACAATGAATAAATAGAATCTAATTTGACGAGTTACCTCTGGACTGACATGGTATCAGA
Source organism: Pinus taeda (assembly GCA_000404065.3). Taxonomy (NCBI): domain Eukaryota; kingdom Viridiplantae; phylum Streptophyta; class Pinopsida; order Pinales; family Pinaceae; genus Pinus; species Pinus taeda. Next base: position 95,669 of record APFE031613712.1, read on the forward strand.
GCCAGTTCCATTTCTGGCATTGTAGTCTACCATTGTAACTCCCTTCTGTCATTTTTCAATAATTTTTCCTGCATTCCTGTAGTATGTCATGTTCTTCATATCAGTTCTCTACCCTCTTGGTGATAATGTGGTGTAACACTCCCAACCAGCGTCTCTTGCTTACCAAACAGGTGCTCTCACTATTTTCAGCGTCTCTTGCAACTCCATACCTCCCCTTGTAGCTCTCATACCATAACACAACCTTCGTTGCCTTTCTTCGCTGTATTTCATCTCAGAATCCAATGTTCTGTTGCGTCCCTTAAATGAGTAAAATTCTTACATCATTGGATGTATTATTGTTCTTTTGGAAGTTCGGGGGGTTTAGTTTGGTATTCAAGGGTGTATAATCATTGATCCTATATGAATTAAATGATTCGAGTAATTTCTTATAGTGATTTCATTATGCATTCAACTGATATGTATTTTTAAGCGCTACTAGCATTCTAGTTTCTCATACCACTCCGCTTACATTTCTCACTATATATCAGCCACGTTTGCAGCTTTTATCCCTGTTTTCAAACCAATAACACCCATATTCCACATCAAAATGTTTTATGTATTGGATCCATTTGTTATTATTTCTTTCAATAAACAATAACAAACCAATAATGCCCGAATTTGAAATATGTTGCTCCAAGATGTGGTATGAATATGCTGCTCCCTACCATACATACGTAGGTTGCTCCAATATGTTGCGTTTCCTGTAAATGTTGTGCTACTATATTCAGCTCCACTAGTTGTTCCCACCACTCATTGCTCCATAAAAATGTGCTGACTCTCCTCCAGATACACCCTCTGCTAGATATATCACCTCCCTCAAAAAATATCTCTATCCATATATTAAAGTGAATTTTTTTTCCACTTTCACACTAGGACTGCATTTTTTTAGCACTAGAGGTGAATTCTTTTTTTCTACATTGGTAGTGAAGGTATATCTTTTTGTATAGTACACATAATTTTAAAATGCATTCATTGATATCTATTGTGGGAGTGGTTCTCACCGGAAAGGAAAACTATCCAGAATGGTCGCGGAAAATCAAACACACTCTCTTTTTTTATGAGCTATGGAAAGTAGTGTGTGATGGAGATGGAGACAAAGAACCCAAACAGCCTACCTCAGACAAGGAATTCTCCATTTGGGAAAATAAGAACAACAAGGCTTATGTCCTTATTGCAGCATCCATAAATGAAAAGGTGAGTCGCCACATTTCATGATTTTCCAATGCTTTCAAAGCCTTACAAAAAATGAAGGAAATCTATGACTCGCACTCTGCACTTGAAGTTATTCCACTCATGATTAAATTGTCCAGCCTTGAACTACAAAATGATGATCCTCTTGCTCTTATATTAGAAGTAAAATCTATTATGAATGATATCAAAGTCACTAATTTTGAATTGGACATTCCTCTGATAACTTTTGTTAAGGAACTTTAGCCCACTTACTCAAATTATCTTAAGTCATTGCAAGAAAATGGAACCTCAAAGAAATTACCTTTGACTCCCTTGTGAAACAATTTGTTGAAGAGAGAAAGATTTTGAGAAGAAGATAGATCCTTAGTCTTCTAAAGAGACTGTGTGTCTTGCACATAGAGAGAATAATCCTTCTCAAGATTCTTCCAAAGGAAGAGGTGGTCGAAGAGGAAGAGGAAGAAGAAATTTCAGAGGCAGGGGGGGGCAGACACTCTGAAGGAAAAAAGTCAAATTTGCATTGCATACATTGCAAAAGAGATGGATCACATGATGCAGCCACATGAAAGTTGCCTTGGGACAAAATTAAGTAGGAAAGAAACCAAATCAAAGTTAAAACTAATGACAAAGAAAAATGTAAAGCACCTGAATCCTCTCACTATGTTGTGGCACATTATAATATTGGAGTAAATGAATACTTATTTAATGCTTCACTTTCTTCTTAGAAAAGTGACTGGTTCCTTGATTCAGGAGCAACTTGCCACATGACCTTTAGAAGAGATTTTTGAAGAATTTACTGGCAATATTGATGGAGTAGTATACTTTGTAGACAAATCAAAACTCAAGCCATCAGGGCTTAGCACAATCAAGCTTAAATTTACTAGTCTTCTAGACATTCTTCTACATCATGTTTTATATCTCCCACAGCTAAGGAGAAACTTGTTGTCCTTGGTCCACATCCACCAGTAAGGACACTCCATTCACATGTTTGATTGCAAGGTTGAGGTGAGGAAAGCATCAAACCACACACTTTTCTTGATGGGGATAATAGAAGAAAGGCTTCTCGAGCTATAGGGTACCTCTGCTCATGCACAAAATTTCTCATACAAATCTCATTATGATGAAGGTACATTTCCATCAAGTTTATTATGGCATGCTATATTTGGACACTTGAACTATGCCAACCTCTGCTTGTTGAAGAAAAATGGTGTTACTGGTTTACCTACAATTCCTAGGAAACTTAAGCAATGTGCTACTTGCATTCTAGGAAAGCATAACAAACAGTGTTTTCATGATTCACATTTCAGAGCACATAGAAAACTTGAACTCATTCATTCAGATTTATGTGGCCCAATGCATGTTCCTTCTGCAAATGGAAATAAATATATGATGACATTTATTGATGACTACACCAGAATGTGTTGGGTTTATTTACTGAAGAACAAATCTGATGCTTTTCAAACATTCAATAGCTTTCATACATGGATTGAAAATGATGGACAATCTCATATTGGCTCTATTCACACTGATAATGGAAAAGAATACACTTCAAATGAATTTGAAAACTATCTTCACAAACATGGGATCAAACATCAAAAAATTGTGCTTTATAATCCCCAACAGAACGGAGTAGCTGAAAGAATGAATAGGACAATCTTAAATATGGTGCACTCCATGATGTTTTTTAAGAATGTAAAATTGATTTTTTGGGCTGATGCAATTCTATGTGTTGTATATGTAAAGAATAGATGTCCATCTAATGCTATTAGAAACAAGACTCATTATGAAATGTGGTATGGGCACATTCCTTCGGTAAAGCATCTTAAGGTCTTTGGTTCCACATGTTATGCCTTGATACCAAAGGTACATAGAAACAAACTTGGTGCAAGGAGTCGTAAGTGTATCTTCTTGGGGTATTAAAACACCTCAAAAAACATATCGTCTCTATGATGAAGTCAATAAAAATTTTGTTATATCTAGAGTTGTAATCTTCTTGAATCATCCAAAGCTGAAAATGCTGTTGACCTATAACTTGATCACTTGGATAGATTCACAAATGAAAAATCATTTCAAGAATTTGATCTCCACATCTTGAAGGGGGGATTCCTATACTAGATCAACCTGTGGAATCTTCTTTTTAAGCACTCTCTCCCCCACATGAAACTCCAACAACTGATGATATGTTAAGTGATGTGATTGATAGAATTGGGGGACTCAATCTTGATTCAGTCCCAACTCAGTCAACTGAGCATCCTAGACCATCTCAGAAAGGTCCCCCAAAGAGGCTGACAAAGACACTTGAAAGTGTTCATCCTAATGATGTTGGAAAGACAGGAACTAGAAATTCAATGCGGCAAAATGGAGGTGATGTAGATGACTATGATTCACCTGTGGATATTGATGTTTCTTATAATAGTGAATTGAATTTTTCTACAAATTTTGAACCAAATTCCTTCAAAGAAGCGACTTCTCATGATGAATAGAAAGAAGTGATGCAAAAGGAGTATGATGCCTTGACAAAGAATGACACTTGGAAACTGGTTGATCCTCCATCGGGAACCAAACCAATTGGCTGCAAGTGGGTCTACAAGAACAACTAGAAAGCTGATGGCTCACTTGACAAGCACAAATCCAGGCTTGTGAATAAATGTTTTGCATAGAAGGAAGGGGTTGATTATGAGGAGATTTTTCCCCCACAGAAAAATGGGCTACTATCCGGACACTCCTTGCCCTAGTAGCTCAGAACAGTTGGAAAGTCCGTCAAATGGATGTAAAAACTTCTTTCTTGAATGGAGATCTCAAAGAGAATGTTTTTATGTCCCAGCCTGAAGGATTTGCTGTGAAAGGACATGAACATAAAGTATGCAAACTTGTGAAATCCTTGTATGGCCTCAAACAAGCACCACGAGCCTAGTATGAAAAACTAACTGAACATCTTCTGAAACTCAATTTCAAACATTATGATCTTGATGATGCAACTTTGTTTGTCAAGAAAGTTGGCAAAATAGTTGTATATCTTTTGGTATATGTAGATGATCTTTTGATGACAGGGAACAATGAGAGCTACATTGCATCCATAAAGAAGGAATTGAGGAAAGGTTTTGAAATGAATGATTTGGGCTATGTTCATTACTATATTGGTATTGAAGTATCTCAACATCAGAATTCCATATTCCTTTCTCAAAAGAAGTACATTAGAGATCTGTTGAATAGGCTTGGCATGGTTGAATGCAATCCTCTAACTACTCCAATGGAACAAAACTTAAATCTCACATCCATTGAAGGAAAAGAATTTAAGGATGCAACAAAGTATAGATAGCTTGTAGGAAGTCTCAACTACCTGACTACTACCAGACCAAACATTTCGTTTGTTGTTGGAATCCTCTATAGGTTTATGAAAAATCCTTGTGATGGACAGTGGTCTGCTATAAAAAGAGTTCGAAAGTACTTGAAGGGAACTCAAGACTTTTGACTCAAGTATAGACAGGTGGACGACTTCAGCTTGATTGGATACTCTGATTCAGACTTCGATGGAGACAAAGAAACTGTGGTATCTACGTCTGGTTATGCTATGAGTCTTGGACCAAGAGGTGTCTCCTAGAGATCATGCAAACAAACAGTTCCAACAAATTGCACAACAGAGGCAGAATATGTGGCAGCAGCTGAGGAAACAAAAGAAATTGCGTGGCTCAAGAAAATTCTAGAAGATTTGCAGGTAAAACAATTACATTTGACTCCAGTCACGATTAACAATACCTCTATAATAAGTTTGGTCAAGAACCCAAAGTTACATGATCAAACGAAGAACATCAATACAAAATATCATTTGATTCGAAAACATGTTGAGGCCAAAACAATCCATCTTCACCATTGTTCCACTAATGAGAAAAATTCAAACATATTCACCAAAGCGCTTGGAAGAGTAAATCTTGAAAGATTCAGAAAAATGCTTGGACTCAACAACATCCCTTTAGATTAAGGGGTGGAATGTTGACACCTAATCATAGGGATTGGGTGAAAATTTGTAAATAATGTAAATAATTAATAAGAGAAAATGAAGAGTCATCGGGAGATGAAACTCAACAATCACTCCCTCATGTATATAACTATTAACAACCACAATGAATAAACAAAATCTCATTTACGGAGTTACCTCCTTGCCTAACAGTATGTAGTTCTTATTTACGCATGTATGTATGGACTATTATGTATGTGTTTGTATGAATATTATTGAAGTGTGTTGTTGATATAACCCATCACTTTTGATCATTTTTATTCTGCTTTCTATCTCATGATGTCTTTATGCTAATTTGTTCCCTTTCAATTTGCATGCTATCACAGGTTTATAAGGAGTGCACTCGCTCCCCGTTCTGTGTGTTAGAGCCTTTCATGTACATTCCTTGACTTTTTGCAAGTTCACACCCTTGCACGTAACCACAGTCAAGGTGATATCATACTACCCACTGCTGGGACTCCTACTCCAAGCGACCTGAGGTCTAGTTGGGACTTATTATTGGGGATATCCCCTAACATGTTGGTGGATCTAGGACCATCAACACTATTGGAAAATCTAATGAGAACTTGGGAGAATCCCAAGCTTCTGATGAAGATATTCAAATGCTTCATGAGGTAAAGGTTTACTGAAGATATCAGAAGTTTGTTCTTTTGTACCAACATATTCAAGTTTGATATTCTTTTCAGCGACTTGGTCTCTAACGAAATGATATTTAATCAGAATGTGATTCATTTTGGAATGAATCATAGTATTCTTGGAGATACTGATGGCATTGGTGTTATCACAAAATATGGGAATAGGCTTATCAAACTTGCCCTGAAGATCTTGAAAAGTTTTCTTCATCCAGAGAACTTAAGAACAACAAGTTGTTGTCGTCATATATTCTACTTCTATTGTGGATAATGAGATTGAGGTTTGCTTTTTTCTCAACCATGATACAAGACAACCACCTAGATAGAATGATGCTCCACTAGTACTCTTACGATCATCAACGCTTCCTACCCAATCTGCATCTGTAAAGGCTTGAATAATGAGATTGTTTCCCTTGGGATACCACAAGCCATATTCTGTTGTGCCCTTTAGATATCGAAGAATTCTTTTGACGACAATAATATGTGATTCTTTTGGTGCTACTTGGAATCTTGCTACTTGTATAACATCTGACTGGGATGCTATTACATATAGAAGACTACCAATCTTAGATCTATACAACCTCTAATCCAGATCCTTAGATGTGTCATCTATGATCAATTTGCAACATGTTACATCAGAGTAAGGACAGGTTTGCAATCTTCCATTTTGAATTTCTTGAGCATTTCCTTGATGTACTTGGCTTGACATATAAATATTCCTTTCTCTTGCTGAGATATTTGAAGCCCTAAGAAGTATGTCAACTCACCAAGTAAAGACATCCCGAACTCACTTTGCATCTTTGTAGCAAAGTTCTTGCTTAGTCGATCACCATTGCTACCAAAGATTATATCAGCCACATATACCTCAACGATTGTTAAATTATCTTTATCTATTTGTATGTAAATATTTCTATCAACAGTACCTTTCTTGAACCCTTGTTGATGTAGATAATCATCAAGACGAGCATACCATGCTCTGGGAGCTTGCTTGAGACCATACAGAGCCTTCTTTAAACTACAAACATAGTCTTCTTTTTCTGATAGTAGAAACCCTTTAGGTTGTTCGATGTAAACTTCTTCTTCTAATTCTCCATTTAGAAATGCTGACTTAACATCCATTTGGTAGACTTCTATTTTTCTTGAACATGCATAGGCGAGAAACATCTGGATGGCTTCCATTCTAGCAACTGGTGCAAATGTTTCGTCGAAATCAATTCCTTCCACTTATGCATATCCTTTGCAGACTAATCTTGTCTTGTTCCTGGTAACCTGTAATCCTTCAACTATTTTTCTCCCCCATGAACCTTTAATGAAACTACCATCTTGTTCAAACTACCTTCCTGTCAATCACAGACTTGTGCCATATACTTGTTGGGTGTGGTTTTTCACCCATCTTCTGCACCTTCTTTCCCTTGTTTTGAACTTTTTGTCCTCTAGACCTATCCCCTTATATGACCAAACTCCCCATTTTCTTACCTTTTTAATCCATTTTACTGTCATGTTACTCTTTTGTATTTTACCGAATAAATATGAGGCTTTATTCCTTTTTGTGGCTAAATGGATGAGCATTTAAGGAGCATGTTTGGAAGTTTATCATTTTCAGTTGTTAGATTGCGGAAGTAGATAGGCATCAAGAGTTAACTACAGGAAAGGGTAAAAAAATTCATTCTTACACCTTGAGTGTTGTTACATATCACTGCTACATACTAGGTGTTGTCATATACCGTTGTTTTTATAGGTGGCTGCTATTACAGATTGTTGTTACACATCAAGTGCTACTACACCTCACGTGGATCCACCATTACACCAACAATGCTATCATCAGTTATGTCGTGTAATCCCGAACCATCATTTGCTCAATATTGTTGTACCGAAGCTAGAAATGTGGGTACTATTCCACATAACAACTGTCAACAGTAGGATTGTTTATTTTTGAGGCAACAAGACTCAAGTAGTTGTAACTAATGTATATTTATTTAGCAGTAGGTTGCAACTTCTTTATTTTTGGATCAGCATGAGAATTGGAAATTCTCATGACTAATCTATTTTCTAATTTTTGAGATGTAATAGTTATAAAAGAATCATCTTTTTATGTATCAAAGGCGGCATATAGAGGAGTACCATTACTCTATTTCTGTAATTTCTAAACTTATTTTAATATTAATTGGCATGGTGAAGTTGTTATTGCTTTCCAACTAAATTGTTAATCACTTTTTGTGTTCTTCTTGGGCCCTACTAAGGAGGAAGGGCCCTCCTCTTTGGCAGCGATAATAGTGATTTAGGTAGTGTACGTTCCAATTTAATTTATTGATTTATGGTTTCTCGTTGTTGCTGTACAAATCGTGGATTTCATTCGCTACTGTTTCTACTTATTTTATGTTGTTACATAGAGTTAATCAATAGAGGAATTGTAACCAGCTGGAATAGATGTTAGTTCTGGTGTGGCACGCCTTTACTTCAATAGATGCGAGTTGTGATTTAATTCTATGGAGTGTTTTTATATCTACATGCATGATTGATTTAGCAATTTAGATCAGCGACATCATTTACAGTTTTTATGAACTTTCTTATGCTTGGCTGGAGTGTATCGGCATAGATAGTGTGAACTCCATTGAAACAACAAGACCTACCCTAGGTTGACAATTAATGTTGCAGTCTGAGTCAATTAAGTTTGATTAAAAGAGTACTACATTTTGGCATCATTGTCAGGGATGGCAAGTTGATGATACAGTCAGCGAAGTTGTTTGTTTAATATAGAGTGCTCCTAGTCCACATTTGTTGGGTAGTAAGACGAGAGGTAAGAACTTGCACATCGCTCTAACATACCTGAGCGGGATCACCATTGTGATCACTAGGAAACTTAGGACATTTTGATGCTTGATTAGCGTGTCTTCAGCTCTTCAGCTGCTAGGTGGTAAGACGAGAGGTAAGAACCTGCATCGCTCTAACATACCTGGGAAGGCTCACCACTGTTGAAGGCTGAGATAGTTAGAGTTTGATTTGATACACATAGGGTCCATGTGTGCACTTTTCAGGACTTACAGAGATACTGAAATCACCCCCACTCTAATAAGTCACAGGAACGACAAGTCGTAAAAAGGAAATCAAGGGCAAAGATTTGGGAAGGAAGACATTTATCTATGAATTAATCTCCAAGGTGGAAAAAGAATAGTCCAGCTCTCAAAGGAATGTAAGGAAGATAGGACTGAAAAAGGCTCTTACTCCCATAGTGAAAGCAGAAACCTCTAATCCCTCCATCTCGGGACCATATCATTCTAAGGCCAACGCTCATACATTCAAGATCAAGGATTTGATTTATGAGCAAGAAGGGGAAGTTAGTAGCTAGAATTTGAGGACCGGGGACCAAGGGGAAACTGAGGGGGAACATCAGACACTTAAGATGAAGCATCACTTAGTGACTTATCAATATCTGGATACAAGTAGTGCGGTGAAACAACCAACCACAGGAGTATATGAGGCATTAATTGCATCTACAAGGCCATCCCAAATATAGCTGGAAGAACATCTGCTACAGAAAGGGTTAGAAGAATTAATCATGGGAGACAACAATGATAACAATGCTAAAACAGACACCACTACCACCACCTTTGAGTTCCCAATTGGGAATCTCAGGGGTGAAGCTCCTATGAAGAATATTCCTCTATTATCCTTACCATCCTTTCAGGGGATGACTGTGGAAGATCCAGACACATTTCTATTTGAGTTTGATGTATTGTGTAGAAGTTATGGTTATACAACATATGCTCAGAAGTTAAAGCTATTCCCTGCTACCTTAAAAGGAGCAGCCTTGAGATGGTTCATGGGATTAGGTCCCACTTCCATTTCAACATGGAATGCTATGAAGGAGACATCCTTATCAAAGTACCAAGACTATTGTAGGACCAGGGACTTAAGGGAAGAGATATTTAGAATGACATAGAAGGAGGAAGAAATCCTGGAATATTATGTGGAATGGTTCCACTACAATTTGTAGAGGTCTAAACACAGATATTTAGACACGGAAATCTTGAAGCCTATATTCGTCAGAGGAATGAGGGATGACTGCCTTGACACCATGAACCTATTAGGCAAGGGGAATATATCACAAGAGCCATTCATTGAAATTATAAAGCTCTGCCTATGATGCTCTCGAGGATCATCTAGAGGAAGAAGTACAATTCGGGATGCCTCTGTTCGCATACAAAAATCTGCAGGCGGAGGAGTAACCAAAGAAGAGAATAGAAATTTGTTCGAAAAAATTAAGACCGATATCCTCAGTACCTCTCAACCTCGATAAAAACAACACAGATCGAAAAGACACAAATAGACACTGATACACCCCTAACTGTGTTCTGCCTAACTTGTCGGAAGAAACATCCTTATAGGGAATGTTAACTGAACAGCATCAGCCTCTGCAACATCTGCAAGCTGGAGCATTTGATAGAGAAGTGTTCAGAGCTTCCTAGACTAAATGCAACCCTTAGAGAATCAAGAAAAGAGGTGGAGTCCTCTGAATTCATTGCACCACAGAGGCCATGGAAACCGCGACCTCAAAGTATGTCTCAAGACTTTTCCTCTTTCAATTCATGGAACAATGCATATAATAATCAACCAAATCCATGGAAATATTCTACCCCTCCTTCAGCTCAGTTCCCTTCACCTTGGAACCAATGGTCTCCATCTCCTCCTCCCCAATATCCTCAATCCCAACCATACCCGTGGGACCAGAACTGGAGACGAAATGTCTAGAATTCAGCTCTTCCTGCACCACCCATCCAGTAATAGCTGCAATTACCTCCTTTCCAAGCTTCTGCTCCTCCACCACCTATGCAACCTCAACTACTTGTGCAACCTAACCCAAACCCAAACAATAAAGTAGCTCAGGGCATAGAGGCTCCTACGACCTTCCAGACCTACCTTATTAACCCCATGGAATTTAATGAAATACAATTATGATCGGGCATGGTAATTAACCCCAGTCACTCCCATGTCTTTATGGAGGAAGACTGTGAACCATCCAGAGGAGAACCAGAGGCTCTGAGGCAACTACTACATCTACAACAACTGATATAGAGGAAGTTGTTACATCTGTAACAACTAACTCGTGAAGAACTATTACATCTGTAATAGCTAATTCAGGGAAGCCTGATACACCTGTAATAGCAGATTCAACTTCTGTTACGCAAAACCTCTCGTATCCTCAGAGACTGGCTAAACCTAGGATGACTTCCTAGCCTGAATTTGATTTCATTAGGGAGTTGCAAAATCTATATGTATGTATCCCTTTGTTGCAAGCCCTTAAATAAGTACCCATCTATGCCATGATAGTGAAATATTTTTGCATTAAGAAGCCTATAAGAAATCCTAAAGACCCTACCACCATACATGTGATGGGAAAGTTATTCAAATTAATGTTTGCTCAACGTCTCCTTACTAAGTATAAGTACAGTGATCCAGGCAATCCTAAAGTCACCGTCTACATTAATGATCAACCCATAGCCAATACATTGATTGATCTTGGGGCTAACATTAATGTAATGACGAAATATATCTCCATCGCTTTCGGGCTACAAGGACTTAGACACACTCCCACTGTGCTGGAATTGGCAGATAGGTCTTGTGTTAAAATTGAAGGGATGTTAGAAGATATAGTAATTAGGATAGCTTCCTGGAGATACTCCGATTATTTCCTTATTCTATAGCCCAAATCCAATTTGGGGGGGCATCCTTTGATCCTAGGGAGACCTTGGATGGCCACTACAGACGCATTTATAGGCTGCAGGGCGGGATGCATGGTGATCTAGAATGGCCAAGAAACCCGGAACCTTAATATTTATCCCCCAAAACCAAATGTGGATGTGTGCAACCCTTGGTGGGATGAGTTTGAGCCTGAGTCAAATGTTTCCCTACCACTCCTCACTTTGGGGAAGCCCAATATTTTAAAGATGAAACGGAAGATGATGTTATTAATGGTTTTATTAGTAATTAATTGTCTGTTTCTTCTGTTAAAAATGCAAATGAGGAGGAAGAGGTGGAAGATATAGATTTTGAACAAATGAGGATAGCTTCGAATATTGCTAGTAGTCCAATTGAGATTGAGGCTAGAAAGTTTTTGAATGTTAACCCCAATTTGACTGTTGAACAGAATCAACGACTGTTAGAGTTGTTGCGGAAGTATAAAAATGCATTTACATGGGATTATACAGATATGAAAGGGATCCACCCTAACCTATGCACTCACAGTATTGATTTGAAGGATGGATGCAAACCAGTCAAATAGCCATAGCGTCGTATGAACCCTATAATAAAGGAACTTGTGAAAGAGGAGCTACAAAAACTCCTGAGTGCTAATTTTATTTATCCAATATGGTAGTCAGTGGGTGTCACTACTTGTCATCATTCCTAAAAAGAACGGCAAGTGGAGGGTTTGTGTTGATTATAGAGAACTTAACAAGGCCACTCAAAAGGACCATTTTCCATTACCATTAATAGATCAGGTCCTTGACACTCTCTCCAGAAAGAAGTTATTTTCATTTTTGGATGGATTCAGTGGCTACAATTAGATACAGATTGCCCCAAAAGACCAGGATAAAACAACCTTTACTTTTCCTTGGGGAACCTACGCATACAGAGGGCTACCTTTTGGGCTCTGTAATGCACCAAAAACCTTTCAAAGGGAAATTCTGGGATTTTCTTATGACTTATTGAATGACTGTCTGGAAATCTTCATGGATGATTTCACACCTCATGGAGATGTTTTTGAAGCAGCATTAATCAGTCTAGAAAAAGTGTTAGAACGATCTGTACAGACCAATGTTTCCTTCAGCACTGAGAAATGTCAGATGATGATGACTGAAGAGATTGTGCTTGGACATTATATTTCTGCTCACGGAATTAAGGTAGACCCTACAAAAATAGAGGTAATCCTAAAAATTCCAACCCCCAAAATGTAGAAAGAGGTATGTAGTTTCATGGGCCATGCAGGGTATTACAAAAGATTTATAGAAAAATTTCAAGAATTGCATCGCCATTATTTTCCTTGCTCATGAAGGATGTTGATTTCTTATGGACAGGGAAGTCTGAGTAGGCCTTCTTAAAGCTAAAATCTTGTGTATCAGCAACCCTAGTCTTGTGAGGACCTAATTGGGAAATTTCACTTCGCATAGCTATGGATGCATTGGATATTGTTGTAGGTGTTGTTCTGGGCAGTTGGAGGATAAGAAACCTTGCGCTATTTACTACTAATCCGATTGGACTCAAATCCTAGATTTAACCAAGATCTTTTGCTTTCATGATGCGATTAGAATTGCAATTAAAATAGCATAAAGGAACATAAATTCATGTTGTAATGAAGAAGGAACATGGAAATCATTAGCAACATAAAAATAACAAGACGTTGATAACGGAGTTCATCCAGGAGGGACTACATCTTCAGGCCCTAGTGTCAAGATGGTGTAGGCCGCTGCATTAAGTGTTGTCAACAGTGATAATGTACATAAGAGGTGTCGTCGCTATCATACAAGGAAAATTCCCTCACACAGGAGTGGCTCCAAGAGATGTTCTGCTACAGGAACTCTCAGTCAAAAAAGACTGCTATTAGTATGGCCTAAACTCATGCATTATGATAATGAGAATCCCGCCAACATGGCATAAAATGGATCTCAATGCAACCATAGATGGCGACACATCAGTATCCCATCAACATAACAACAAAGGGATCTCAAATAAAACATGACGAATCATGACAACAAGTACATCCCATAGATGATTCTGCATCACATCAGGACTCATGAAAAAAGTAAGAAAACAAGATCCCACATCAAACATCAAACAAAGATATTTACATCACAATGCATCTCATAGCAAAAAGAAGTACATGAACATATGGCATATAACTCACATCCGGAGGCCATCTGAAGAAAAATATTTCAAACTGCTAAAGTTGGTCGTACCATCAATCTCGTGGCGTTGAATCTCATGGAATGACTGCTTGCACGTTGAATGCTAACGCCTACACTCCACTTTGGAAAAGTGGCCAAAAAATGAAATGATCAAATTGGAAATCTGAATGCACCATCAAATTTGTGGCGTCAAATAGTGCAAAAAAACTTTCAAATTTCTGAATTCTAAGAAAGTGAAAATCTAGGGCTTTAGGAATCTTTTAGATTTCCCCTAGATTCCTCAAGGATTCCCTCCTCGGGGTCCTTTGTAAATCTATTGCTCAAATCAGGAAACTCACTGCGCCATCAGGTCCGTGTCACTAAGAGGTGTAAGGTCGACATAAAATTTGTCCAATTTGGACACTGCAAACATTTCACCCTCCTGAGAATTTCGCCCAATCATGGTTCCACCTGTGTTTTTCTCAGGTTCATGGTTCCACCCTGCATTAAAAATTAATTAAAAAATGCCTCGATCCGCATGCACACTCTTGGCTCCTCCATGCTCTGCATTGGTAAAAAAAATGGGTTTATATATTAAAATATGGCAGAGTTTACCAAGGAATAGGCCATTGGCCTAATGGTAAAGATTAGAATTAAAAAACATGGGGCCGGGGGATCAAATCCCGCCCATGCTAAACCTAGCGCGTTAACTATTTTGTTTCAAATAGAAGCACATTGTTATAATCGTTAAATTTTTTTATTGCGTTAAGTTTGGAGCGCAGTTAGCATATTTGGGCGGAGTGGTTATAGTTGAGTGCACATTAATGATTTGGTTTGTTATTTGGTTTAACACATTAAATGGGGGGCCCCGTTGGTGTGACATGGGGCCGCCGCATGGTGGCGGGCCAACCCACGTGGCTGGTGTGGGCTCGATACCCGTTGGCCCTGCATTAATTATATGCATATATATGGTATGGTGTGGCAGGGTGTGGGTCCGGTCCACCAGAGGTGGCCTGCCCAATGCCCATACATTACATTTAATGTGTATGATGTGGTGCCCGGACAGTTTTGCGGGATCATGGCCACCAACCCATAATTAAATTTGAATTTGGTGGTTGAGGGAGCGCTGATGAGGGTCGTGGCCTATCTACCCATAAATAAAATTTGTCTTTTTATTGTAATTTTGGGTCCAACAGGGGTGGCTGGGGTCATGGCCTGCCACCCAAATTATATTAATTTTTTTATTTTTATTGGAACAAGGCTATTTTTGAATTTTGTCTAACATAAGGGTTATTAGACAAATTAAAGAGGCAACAATTTCCCTCGCTTTCGAGAGCTAGGTTTCATGCCCCGAGGTCGATCAAATTATAGGACACTTAAACCTGGCCCACAGTCCAACTTTGACCAAAACTTTGACTAGACCGTTCTCCCTCATACGAGCTCAGATTGACAAACTTGTTAGGGCCTAAATTTACCTCAGGCTAAGAAAGGTAGGTCTAGGGTAACATCAAACCATGCTTAACCTAGTAGCTAGCCCTACCAGGTTGGGAGACGGCTCTCTCCTTGTCAATCTCAATGAAAAATTATCAAGGACGGGTTGAGATGATTGATATAAAAACTAATTTTAGGCTAGGTATTCTTGCTCGGAGGAATTTGTTTGAATTTAATGGTTGGTTGCTGGATCATATGGGGAAGGCAGCTTTGGGTCCAAGAAATCAACACAGATTTGCAGAGGTTTCTGTGGGGCGAGGTAGGCAAGTGTTTTAGCACTTTGAAATGAGTTTAATGGTAAGTCTAAAGACTGATGAGGAGTTGGAGAGGGCATGCAAGTGTCATGAGTCCTCTTCAGATAGTATAAAACATGTAAAACTAAATAAACCCCAAGGTAGAGCACTGAAACACCAATGAATTCCACCTTTTAAACTTGATTCATTTAGTTATGTAGAAAGAGAGAGATGATGGCACAAATAAACATAAGATCAACTGAATTATAGAGAATAAAACAATGCTAATTCAAATTACCACAAGAATCCCACAAAATGCTGCAAAACCCTGATTTATTTCCTTGCCAAACTACAGAAGTGATGTACAAAGTAGCTCAATGCATCTACATGAGTCCAACCTTGACAAACGACTAAGAAAGTATAAGATATAGGAATCAAACCACCCAAGCTAGCCATCAGGGGTCGAATCCATGAGTCAAGGAGCTTTTTCAACAAGATCTAAACTAGGAACTAAAAAATAGGCGGTGGAACAACTTGCCTCTAAAACTATGGAAAGTGATTCATTCAGCTCAAAACCACCTAAAACTAATGTATCTACCTCCTTAAGTCATTTTTCATCATTTTTACATCAAATTACATAAACTTACACCATATTACGTCATGAAATTGACCATGAGAGAGAAAAAGTCAAACTAGTAGAAAACTAGGCGAAAATTTGAGTTCTTGAGCAAAATTCGCAAAATTTTGCCTGATGCGTAGCGCCTTTTCCAAGTTGCGCTTGAAGGCCTTAACCTTCACCAAATTAGCTCCACGATGGCTTGTTGGAAAGGCCTCTCCGTCTACCTTGTAGAACAGGTGGAATTTTTGGATTTGGTGTCCATTTGCCACTTCCAAACTCATTTTTCCCAAGATTGCTTCCCGTGGGTCCAAAAAGTGGCAAAGAGGGCATTGTTTAGGTGTTTTTTGCCCTTTAGGTGACCCAGATTGCCTCCAAAATTCATGAAATTTTCTGGGTTTTCATATTTTTTCGTGAGGAATCCAAAAATGTAAGCCATTCCTCAAAATTCCCAACCAAATCAATACGCAACACCATTAGAGGAAAATTTCTATGTTTTGCAATTAAAATTTAGGAAATGACAAAAAGTTCTCCAAAATGCTTCACAATTGGCAAGAGGCAAGCTTATCAATTGCTTTGCTGAGCCAAGGAAGCTTCAACCAATATTATAAGTTTATCTTGCTCCTTCTTGGCTATTAACACTCTCCCTAACTTAGCTTTTAGGCTTCTTATCCTTGTTTTGCAGATTTTGTTCCAGGCCAAATAGTGATAGGCCATGTGGCGCAACATGTTCTTCTCCTTATTAGCCTTATCAAGAAGCTTCTCAAGGTGGAAATTCACTCTTTCCAACCATGATTCTCAGTCACCCTCTATTTCTTGCTCTAGTGAAGTCAGCTTGATTTTCCTTCTTTTTACCATTTGTCAGTTTTCCCTTATGGTTTGCAGCGCCATTATTGTCTGTTTGTCCTCCAATTGCTTGTTCTATTGCTCAAGGTAATTAATGATCCATTTAACCCTCTCAAGGTCAAGTGATAAGGCTTGGAACTCATCTTATTTCTCCTTGATGATCACATCTTTGAGTCTTGAGCTTTGGGAGCCCAAATCAATGTCCTCTTCCTCAATCAAAATAAAATCCCTGTCTTGGCCTTTAGAAGGCCCTTCATCATGCAATGGTTGCTTTCCTTTGTCCTGTACCTGTTCTGCTAAAGAAGAAGGCAAATACCCTTTCACCCCAAGTGAAGATAACATTTGCCTATTGTCTAGTGAAGAGAATGAGACCCCTTCCACCCGTGGTGGAGATAATACTCATTTGGAAGCTGCAAAAAGTCTTCTTGTCCCCTTTTCACAAGTTATAAACATAGGAATGTGAGCCTCTTCAATTTTTCTTTCACGCTCCCTTTGTTGCCCAGAAGGTCCAGGTTCCTCTTGAGGTTCAGTAAAAATGTGAGGCCCCTTGAAAATCTCATGGGAAATGAAGGTTTCCCATGGCACTCCCAACTGAGTGAGCTGATGCACAACAACAATCTTGATGACAACAAATTGATAAATGTTACTAAGCTGCTGTGGGTATGGTTTTCTCTTTGCAAGCACAATCATCCTCTCTATATTTTTGCAAATTAAGTATGGAATACTCATCATTCTAACTCTGGTAAAATGCATAAGCAATCTGATATGATAGACATAGAGTTTGGAGAACCTTCCCTCAAATGTGAAGTATTTAATGATGAGTTTCATTAGTGGAACATACCGGTCCTCCAAAAACTTAAAAGGAAACACCCTGCCCAATTGACTATTATATTTGGCTTTAATGTAAGCTTCATAGTTCTGTTTGCTGATATTCTATCTTTTGTTCCATCTTTCCCCCACATCTGGCATCCTAGTTTCTTCTACAATAATGGCTGGTGAAAGACTGAAATTCATGCCAACAAGTTGTACCATATTGTCCTCCATGTTGATGACAAATTGCCTTGCCAATTCATGATGATACTTAACCCTCTCAACTATCTCACAAAAATCAAAGCAAGATTGGTATCTGAAACAAGTGGTGGCAAGAGGACAAGAAAGAAGTTCAGCAATGCTAATAGGTTCCTCTCTGATTATTTTCCCACTCTTGTGAGGTCTCCTACGTTGTACATTCCTTTCTCTTGAACTGTCACTTTGTGTTTCTTCCTCATAGCTTGAGTCACTGCTTATTGCCATAGTGCTTTCCTTAGGAAAATGATGTGATGAGAGTATGGTGAAAATGGTTACCATTATGAAGAGATTTTACTCTTGGGAAATGGAATTGGGGAATGAAGGGAATAGTTCTGGGAAATTAGGGTTTAGTGAGGGATTTAGGGTTTGATGAGGGAATTAGTTGCTTTAGGGGAGTGGGATATGGGAAAATGGGATAAATGGAGTTTTTTAGGGTAATAAAAGAGTGAAAAGGGGTTTAATGATGTTTTTGTGATGATGGAATGAAATTTGCACAATGAAATGGAAAACAGTGAAGAGAAACTAAGGTTTCATTTTAAACTTGTAAGATTCATGAAGAACACAAGAGTGAACTCAAACTCAACTGTAGGATGTTGTTTACTTACTTGTAGAATGAAAATGTAGGAAATTTGAGGGTTATGGCACAATTTGGAATGATTTAGGCAAATCTGGACTAATGCGCAGCGCACTGGGCCCAATGCACAGCACCCTCCTCGTGCACAGCGCCAGTTCAAAATAACACTATAGTTTTGCCTCTGATGTGCAGCGCCTGCCTGATGCACAGTGCACTGCCTTTGATGCACAGTGCCAGGCCAAGTTGCCTTGAAAAACAGGGTTTTTCTCTCCTTGGCTCCCAAATCATGATTTTTGCTCTCCAAGAGTATTTTGCACAATGAAATGATAAAGAGGACCTCTTTCACTTTAAACATGAATGACTTTAAATTTTTACTCATCTCAAACCCACTTTTCTAATGTCAAAGTCACTTTTGGTCTTGAACTCTGTTTTTCCATTCAAATTGACTTTTCTTAATCATTTGAGAAACTGATGGATTGATTCTTAATCATTTGATAAACGGATGCATTGATGCTTGTTTTTTTGTCTGCAGTGGCTGTAGTTGGAAAGGTGAGCGAGGGCAGCAGCTTTGAACTTATTACATATAGAAAAAAAATTGAAATTACATAAAATTTTGTACATAGAAATAAAAACTTTGTTTTCACCTCAAAACAAAGTTTTGAGGTAAAAATCACTTATTGAGTATATCATCATTGACATTTTGATTTTGTGAACTTATTAGACCTCCTCATGTGCCTGCTGACCGTTTATTGAGCTTTTTGTTGACCATGGTGACAAACCCTAGACCTAATGAGACCTAAAACCCTAAAAATGGCTTTTGCAAATGTAATGACAAAAAATGACTGTAAATGACCTGAACATGTGAAAATAGGCCAGCAGGTAAACACAACGAGGGAAATTTGATAATGAACAACTACCATCAGTTGATCCATGACCAAATGGAATGTAGATGATCAGATGGGACACCTAAAATGCATGCAAAAAGAGAATTTGATCACTGATTGAGGGATGAAGATACCGACACTAATAGAACCATTCACACTGTTGTGATCAGAATGAAAAGATCTAGGCTCTAGTCCTTGTCCAAAATAATTCTAATCACTTTGATTTTTGAGCTTCCATAAGCCATGTTTGTCTGGTGTGCATCTATGGAGCCACCTGGATCAATCCTCCCCACTGAGGAGCTTTTCATCCTCCAAAAACATTAAAAATAATCTACAACTTCTCTATACCTTGTCTTCATCACAAGTGTCGTGAAAAGGTCTCACTTCCATTTCATTCACCTTTGTTCTTCGGAGCCTTAAGCGATGAGTCGACACATGCAACCTTTGCAACCTATAGTACATTCTTTTTGCAAATTACATGCTTGACTTTCATGACCAACTAATGACCCAAGCATCCCATACTTGCGACAATTTTATCACACATACTCGGTGGTCAAGTTTACATCAAGATGGACACAATACCCCAACTACGAAAACAAGGCCAACATATCATTGTTGCTTCAAAAAGTGACGGAAAACACATCATCAATACAACACATGATTTACAAAAATAAGGCAAAAAACGATTGTTTCTTTGACAAGTGATGGAAACATGACATCACTTTCACAGTTTATCATGCAACTCAAAATAAGACCAGACATCATTGTTGCTTAACAAGTGATGGAAACACGTCATCACTTTTACATTTTAAAATGCAACAAATGATTTACAAAAGCACAACCATGACAAGCTAACATATCTAGAAACCATTTTTCACTTATCAATGTGAATAGGTCACCCCCCTGTGGTGGTTTTTCTTGTCAAACAATTGTTTCACCTGGTTCATGCACTGACGCTTTTTCTTTAAGGCATTGCTTTGGATGGAGCCACCAACATGTGGCTCTTTGATGGCCACCTTTGTTGCAATGACTACAATACATCTTCTTCCTCCAGATCTGCTTAACATGTTTCCTTCCTTGCTGTTGAGAGGGTCTTTCATGCCTCTTCTTTGTTTGTGCTGCTATTCTTTTCCAACACTTACAAAATGTATGGTTATGTAATCAAAAAAAGGTACATGTTTTTCAATGCCATGTTTTACACTCATAATTAACAACATGATTATAATCGAAATGAACATTTGAATGTCGAGAGTGGTTATACCTTTCCTTTTCATCTGTAGTGTAAGTATGGTGATGAGAGCTTGCCCCAGCTCTTTCCCTGCCATGGTCACTTCCATGGGATGATTGGGATGTGTTCCCATCATTCTCTTTCCTCGATGATTTCAACGATCTCTCGGAAGAATATGACACCTTCGAGCATTCTCCTTTGTTGTATCCCAAGACTGCAAATTGAGATCTCTGCACAACCTCCAATGGTTGAGTTATGCCTTAGTTATTAAAACGAAGTTCTTTTTCCTCCTTGTACCTCATCCTGGTAAGAAGCCTCATGTTTGTCCCTATAATTGGGATCTCCAAATCTCCAACAGAAATCATACTATGCGAAGATGAAACTAAAAGGAAATCAACATCTTTTACCTCCTCTGTCGATTTGGAAAGAACTAATGAGGGCTGCTCATCATTTTTTGTTGGAGGTTCGCTAGTTGTCTCAGTGCATTCCCCAACTTATTTCTTGACATACCCAAGTCCTGTCTGATAGGGTAATTCCTCTACTTTGTTGGGGTTGACAATGCCTTTGCCATTAACGCCCAAGAATTTTCCTTCATAGCCCATTTTCTTCAACAATTTGGAACCAATGCTTGTGGTATGATTTTCAAAAATAGAAAAATCATCATCAGGACTCATACATGAATTTAGGGAATTAGTTTTTACCTCACATGGATCATGCTACAGCTTTTCCAACGCCTCGTCCTTAGCTTGTCGTTGTTGTAGCAAACTATGTTTTTTCTCTTTCTATTCATGTAGAAGCATCTTCAATTCAGCGTTCTTTGTTTGAAGATTTTGGTTGTTATGCTTCAATTCTTTCAGGGCCTCTTCCGTGGCTTGCAACTGAAGCTGCAATCGCTTCTTTTCCTCTGCCTCTTTTTCTAGAGCTTTATACATTATTTCCACCCTTTTGAAAATTTTAAGCATGGTCTTGTACATATCTTTTTCATCCTCTTTTGCTACACGTTCCATTGTTCATGCTTGCAATTCACATCCATGCAAAGACCACTTTGAAACCAAACTTCATTCGAGTTGACGCAACTCCCAGATTTAACCAAGACCTTTTGATTTCATGATGTGATTAGAATTGCAATTAAAATAGTATAAAGAAGCATAAATGTATGTTGTGATGAAGAAGGAACATGACAATCATCAGCAACATAAAATAACAAGGCGTTGATAACAGAGTTCATCCAGGAGGGACTACGTCTCCAAGCCATGGTGTTAAGATGGTGTAGGCTGCTGCACTAAGTGTTGTCAATAGTAACGATGTACATAAGAGGTGTCATTGCTATCATACAAGGAAAAATCCCTCAGGGAGGAGTGGCTCCAAGAGATGTTTCACTACAGGAACTCTCAGTCAAAAAGGACTCCTATCAGTATGACCTAAACTCATGCATGATGATAATGAGCATCCTACCAACATGACATAAAAGGGATCTCAATGAAAACATACATGGTAACACATTAGTATCCCATCAACATAAAAACAAAGGGATCTCAAATAAAACATGAGGAATCATGACAACAAGTACATCACACAGATGATTCTGCATCACATCAGGAATCATGAAACAAGTAAGAAAACAAGATCCCACTTCAAACATCAAACAGGGATCTGTACATCACAACGCATCTCATAGCAAAAATAAGTTAATGAACATACGGCATATACCTCAAATCCAGCGGACATCTAAATAAAGGGATGTCAAACTGTTGAAGTTGGTCGTACCATCAATCTCGCAGCGTCGAATCTCATGGAGTGACTGCTCGCACGTTGAATGCTGACATTTGCACTCCACTTTGGAAAAGTGGCTGAAAAATGAAATTATCAAATGGGAAATCTGAATGCACCATTATATTTGTGACATCGAATAGTGCAAAATCGACTATCAAATTTCTAAATTCTGAGAAAGTGAAAATTTGGGTCTTAAGGGATCCTTTAGATTCCCCCTAGATGCCTCAAAGATTCCCTCCTCCGAGTCCTCTATAAATCTGCTGGTCAGATCAGAAAACTGACTGTGCCATCATGTTCATGTTGCTGAGAGGTGTAATATTGACATAAAATTTTTCCAATTTGGACACTGCAAACATTTCACCCTCCTGAGAATTTCGCCCAATCATGGTTCCGCCTATGTTTTTCTGAGGTTCATGGTTCCACCCTGCATTAAAAATTAATTAAAAATTGCCTCGATCCATGTGCACACTCTTGGCTCCTTCATGCTCTGCATTGGTAAAAAAACTCAATTTATATATTAAAATATGGTGGAGTTTACCAAGGAATAGGTTGTTGGCCTAATGGTAAAAATTAGAATTAAAAAACATGAGTTCTAGGGATCAAATTCTGCCCATGCTAAACCTGGGGTGTTAACTATTTTGTTTTAAATAGAGGCATGATGTTATAACTGTTATAATTTTTTATTGAGTTAAGTTTGGAGCGCGGTTAGCATATTTGGGTGGACTGGCTATAACCGAGTGCACATTAATGTTTTGGTTTGTTGTTTGGTTTAACACATTAAATGGAGGGCGCTATTGGTGTGACATGGGGTTGTCGCATGGCAGCAGGCCAGCCCATGTAGTTGGCATGGACTCAATACCCACCAACCCCACATTAATTATATGTGTATATATAAGGTATAGTGTGGTGGGGCATGGGCCGGGTCCACTGGAGGTGGCTCGCCCACTGCCCATACATTACATTTAATGCATATGATGTGGTGCCTAGAGGGTTTGGCAGGGTGATGGCCACTAACCCATAGTTAAATTTGATTTTGGTAGTTGAGGGAGGGCCAAAGGGGGTTGTGGCCCGTCGGGCCATAAATATTTTTTATTTATTTATTATAATTTTGGGTCCAATGGGGGTGGCGGGGGTCATGGCCTGCCACCCAAATTAAATTTTTTTATTTTTATTTTTATTGGAAGACATCTATTTTTTAATTTTGTCTAACATAAGGGTTACTAGGCAAATTAAAGAGGCAACAATTTCACCCACTTTCAGGAGCTAGGTTTCATTCCCCCAGGCTGATCAAATTATAGGACACTTAAAGTTGCCCCACAATCTAACTTTGACCAAAACGTTTACTCGCTCATTCTCCCTCATATGAGCTCGGATTGATGAATTGTTCACACTGTTGCTATCAGTACAATAATATCTACGCTTTGGTCCTATTCTAAAAGAATTCTGATCACTTTGATTTTTGAGCTTCCATAAGCCCTCTCTGTCTTGTGTGTGTCTCTAGAGCCACCTGGATCAACTACATAAGAAAAAACCTTACTCTAACTGAGCTCAACTACACAGTGACTGAGAAGGAGTTCTTAGTAGTCATGCATGCCATCAATAAATTCTGACATTACATCACCGGATATCAAGTATTTGTACACACTAACTATTCTACCATTCGTTTCTTAATGAATAAGCCAATTACAAATGGTAGGATTACATGCTAGTTATTGTTGTTTCAAGAATTTGATATATCTATTGTAGATAACCCTAGAAAAGACAATTTAGTAGCTGACTTTCTTTCTATGCTAACTATTGATGACAATTGCACTCCTACTTAAGATTCTTTCCCTAATGATTATATTTTTCTATTTCTATGTACTCACCTTGGTATGCAGATATAGACAATTATCTTGCTGCAGATAAGTTTCGCTAGTATTTGTCCTCCAAGGAGAAAGGGAAAATCATACAACAAAGTGGTACATATACCTGGATAGATGGGAAATTCTACCACACTGGGCCTGATTTCCAGATCAGACAATGTGTTAGAGAGGATGAGGTTTTTGATATCCTCAAAGCCTGCCATGAGGAACCTTGCAGAGGAAACTTCATAGACAAACAAACAAGATAAAAATTCCTTTCAACATGGTACTACTGGCCAACAATATTTCAGGAGGCCAAGAAGTTTGTGAAGGGATGTGATAGTTGTCAAAGGATGGGCCAACCACTACAATTAGATGAGATGTCATTATAGCCCCAGATTGTCATAGAACCTTTTGAGAAGTGGGCTCCAGATTTTGTAGGACCAATCAATCCTTCATCTAGACAGAGATCCTATGTCTTGGTATGTACTGACTATGTCATGAAATGGGTCGAGGTGAAGGCACTAACTACAGCCACAAAGCAAGTTGTCTCAGACTTTTTGTTCGAAGACATCTTCATCCAGTTTGGCATACCTAGGGAGATAACCACAGATGGAGGGCCGCAATTCACATCTCATAAGATCCGCGAATTGGTCAATAAATATAAAATCCATCACAGAATCACAACACCTTAACATCCACGGGTGAATGACTAGGTGGAAAGCACTAATAAATTCATTGATGGGATCCTTACTAAGACTGTGGCTAGTCATTGAAGAAATTGGGTTGACAAACTTTGGGAAGTGTTTGGGCATACAAGACTACATGGAGGAACACCACTAGATTCTCACCATATGAACTTGTGTATGGCAGGAACCCTTTATTCCCCATTGAATTTGAAATCAAGACACTAAGGACAACATTATAAGTCAATTTGGATTTGACTACAACACAAAGGTAGAGATTGAACCAGCTGAATGAATTGGAGAAGAAACAGTTGGTTGTTATCTGGTAAACAGAGATTATCTAGTAGTAGAGAGCTAAGTGGCATGACATATTTATAAAGAAGAAACAATTCTAGAAAGGAGATTGGGATCTCCTATACGACTCAAGGTTTAAGGACTTCAAGGTTAAGCTCTGCGTTAGATGGCTAGGTCCTTATGAGGTAGATGCAGTCTTTGAAAATGGGACTGTAAATTTGGTAACCATTGACAGTGTAAGGACACCATTACTTGCAAATGGGCACCATCTCCGGTTGTATCACAAACCTACCTCGAAGGGTTCATTTTTCAACATTGTCACAAATTCAAATCTATAGGTTATGGGAATAGGGGAATGCCCCCCTGTGCTGCAAAAATTTTAACTTTTCCAATAAGTGTAACAGTTAAAAACCACCTGGTGGTCGCTGTTACACCATTCCAAATATATATATATATAGAGAGTAAAAATGATAATAATAATAATCTGATTGTGAAAAGATTTTTCAAGCACAGATAGACACTTTTTGTAGCAGTTGCAAACCACCTGGTGGCGGCTAATACACCCTCTGCAACAGCATTTGTTATTTCAAAGTGTATCATACGATAAGTGTTGTTACACGATCTTTTTGTAGAAATTAAATTAATATATACTAGTCGTCTTGGTTGTTACACCTGTAATAACCGACGACTTTTTAGGAATAAAACGAGATATTTTATTGTAATAAATAGATAAAACATCACCGTGAGCCTCATTAGTAGATCTAAGTTTGTGTGTCCTGCTACCCAAGTATGATTCGACGTCGCACTTCCCATTACTCTGCCCCATGTCACCTAGGTACATCATCAAAAAGGTAATATTGCATTCAATTTATTTTGTTATTATGGCAAGTTAACATGACTGTTGATGGCCGAGGATGGATTTCATAATTAAACTGGGGGGGAACGAATCATGTTGCGATATGACCATTGCATGATTTGTAATTATTGGAAAAATCCAACAATTAAGGCATGTGACTTGGGAGTTATTGTTACTTAATACTGAATCATACCAAAAAGGGTAAGGGCACTATTGACGAGACCTCCCCATGACTCACCATTAAAGAAAAATTCATTAAGTTGTACGAACCATGCATGCCAAATATTAATCCGAATTTTCACCTGCGCCACCCTACCACCCTATCATTTACCCCTACTAGGAGCGCTTCATTCCTATTTAGAGTGCTTGAAGAGGAGGAAGGTAGTAGTGCAGGCTGAAATAGCTAGAGTGTGTGCCGAAGGGAAGATAAGCATGTGAAACAACATTGAATTGCATAAGCAATGGGAGGAGTAGTGATACGACATGAACCAGGAACTACACAAGCCTTGGAAGGTTGTCCTAAGGCATGCTAGGTCTTCAATGAGGCAAGTTGTTTCGAATTCTTCTAGAGATTGGAAGGATCAAACAATGGTGTGGCCATGGAATTTGTAAAGAACCTGGAAAGAAACTAGACAGAAGTTAGAGGACTGAAATCGGAGGTCACAAAAGAAGTTATTGCTAGAGTAACAGGATTGCCAACAGAAGGGAAGAGATGGTTTACTGGGAAGGTTAATGACCCCTCGCTAAAAGAGGATTTTCTTCAGGAAAGCGAGTCATTGGTTAAGAAGGGCAGGGGAATTGATAGGCTGTCACTCCCCCAACCATGGGCAGATGTTGCTCTCTTCCTCATTAAGTACATTACTTGTGAGGGAAGAGCAAAAATTGTGTTTAATTACCATTTTCCATTGCTAAACCATCTCCGCCATCAGTAGCGGATTAACCTGTTGTATTTCGTGCTAGGAAATATTATACACATGGTCACAGCTTTGAAAATGGTTGCACATCTAGAAATGTGTGTTACAAACCATGGCATTATTAAACTCATCGTGCTAGATTCCTTGAGCCAACAGGGCAAGAATTGGCAAGAGTTCATGCGGAAAAGGCCCAGGACTACTCGCAGAAGGAAAACAGAGACGACTGGGGAAACTCCAAAGGTAACAAAGGAGTAACTATAGTCCTCGACAGTGAGGATAAATAAGAAGTTGGTTGATAAATCAATTGGAAACAGAAGGTCGAAGAAGAAGATAAGGGTCAGCAGACACCTAGAGTCCCCATCTATGTCGAGAAAGAACAAGGAAGCAGTCGAACAAAAGGATGACGAGCAAGCTCAGCCAGAAAAACCTCCTTCACTTGGTAAGAGCGAAACCCTGTCCTTGTTGTCGAAAATTCAAATTTTAGAAAAAGATATTAAGGAATTAAGGGAACAGCTAGCAGTAGGAAAGGCAGAGCCAAGAGCCCCAGGGCTGGATAATTTGGCATAGGCTGTGGATAGCACTAGAAAGGGAGAAATCCTGGGAACTCTATGTGTAGCTAGTGCTGAGAAGTTGGTGGAAGTTGGATTCAAAGTCTGTGCAGCAGATACTACCTCGAGGGAGACTCAAACTGAAAACTGAGAAGTTGTTACACCAGAACCTGTCAATGATGTTGCTGATACACAAGAACCAGCAACTGAGACAGCGCAATCCACAAAGAGTGATCAAGAAATGGATACACAAGAACCCTTTACTAACACTATTGTTTCATTAGGAACAATAGTGGAGGAGGAAATCATCCAAGTGCAGGAAGAAAGATAATATCCATGAGCCAATGGTCACTGTTGCTGTTACACAAGAATAAACAGCAAAGACCGAAGTTGGTCCAAAGGAAAACAATGAGCAAAAACCTGTGGACATTACTGCTACCACACAAGAACTAGTAGAAAGAATGAAGGTTGACCAGGAAAATAAAGAAATTGTGGTAAAACCCACTGACAAAGATATTGTTACACAAGAACCACCAGTCGAGGTGGGACAGTTTCTCCCTCAGGAGGATGCTACAGCCTTAGTTGATGATGCATGTGGGAGAACGACAGGTCCTATTGAAGGATGGAATTCTGAAAAATTGTTGTTATTGGCAAAGTTGCAAAAGTGGAAGAAGCTGGCACTCTCTCTATGGGAGGGAGTGATTCCACTCAATGTGCATAAGAAAATGATGGATTCCCTGTGAGAGAAATTGTTGAAGGAAGAATGGGAAAGAAAAGAGGAGGCACGGAGGCATAAAGAAGTGACGAAGAAAAAGGATGGACAGTTGTATCAGTTGCATCAAGAGGTCTTTGACCTAATGTTTGATAATATCAAACTCCACGACCTCACTCTAAACCTACTAGCATGCAGGCAGCCGTCCCTGTCATACCTTGTGTTCTTGTGGGAATGGTACTATTTATTTCAGTTGAGGGAAGTTTATGAGAACAGGTCCTATTTGGGTTCTTTTACCCACACCTTTTTGGAAATTTTTCAGTCTTGTGATTTTGATGATCAGAATTTTTTGTGCGAGTTTTTCTTGCACAACATGATGTGCAAATATGTGAGCACGAAGATGGTGGAGACTATCCTTTATTTCATGGGAGATTTGCAGTTGTGGGAATTCCTCTCATTTATGACGAATCAGATTGAGTGGCAACTGGCTAAGAAGACAATAGAGGCCAACAAGGAAAGGACAACACTTTGGGTCTTGGCTGAACCGGGAATGGCCTATGAACTTCGACAAGATTTCAAGCAGTTCTTGAGAACTCTAGAAAGGATAGATCAATCAACCATCTATAGAAGAAAGATCATGATGGTCTGCCTCAACTTTTTTGTAAACATGAGGAGCCAAGTGCTAGTCGAATGTCTCAAGCGCACTAAGGCTTGCAATGCAGAATTGCAGGAAGGGAACCCATTTGAGTATAATAACTTTGTGGCTGCTATTTCACGGGTGCCAGAATACGCCCAGATTGTGCTGACACTGGGGGAATTCTAGATTGGCCTCAGGTTTAGATTCCCTTTGATCTGGTTGCCAGTGGAGGAGCGTCAACCCGATTATCAGTTATGTGATTATGAAGAGGAATCCTAGCCACTTGAGTCAGTGGCCGATGAGAGCTCCAGGTGATGACACTATTGTTGCATACAATTTTATAGATTTCCATCAAGGGCACAGTAAAAGGGTCTGAGATTCTGCATGGGGACATGCAGTGGCTCAAGTCAGGGGGAGATGTTGGGTGTGGTTTTTCACCCATTTTCTACACCTTCTTTCCCTTGTTTTGACCTTTCTATCCTCCAGAACTTTGCCCTTATATGATAAAACTCCCTGTTTTCTTACCTTTTTAATCCATTTTACTATCATGTTACTTTGTTGTATTTTACCGAATAAATACAAGGCTTTAATCCTTTTTGTGGCTAATTAGACGAGCATTGAAGGAGCATGTTGGGAAGTTTATCTTTTTTAGTTGTTGGCTCACAGAAGCAGACAGGTAGCAGGAGTTAACTATAGGAAACGGTAGAACAGTTCATTGTTACACCCTGAGTGTTGTTACATATCGTTGCTACATACTAGGTGTTGTTACAGATCGTTGTTGCTACAAGTGGCTGCTGTTAAAAATTTCTGTTACAAATCAGGTGCTACCACACCTCGCATAGATCCACTGTTACAGCAACAGTGTTGTCATCAGTTATGTCACGTCATCCCGAACCATCATTTGCTCAATATTGTTGCACCGAAGCTAGAAATGTGGGTACTATTACACATAACAGTTGTCGGCAGTAGGATTGTTTATTTTTAAGGTAACAAGACTCAAGCAATTATAACTAATGTATATTTATTTAGCAGTAGGTTGCAACTTATTTATTTTTGGATCTGCATGAGAATCAGAGATTCTCATGACTGATCTTTTTTCTAATTTTCGGGATGTAATAGTTATAAAAGACTTAGCTTTTTATGTATCAAAGGTGGCATATAGAGGAGTATCGTTACTCTATTTCTATAATTTTTGAACTTATTTGAATATCAATTGGCACGGAGACGCTGTTATTGCTTTCCAACTAATTCGTTAATCACTTTTTGTGTTCTTCCTCTGCCTTGTTGAGGAGGAAGGGCCCTCCTCTTTGGCAAGGATTGCAGTGATTTAGGTAGTGTACATTCCAATTTAATTCATTGATTTATGGTTTCTTGATGTTGTTCTACAAATCATGGATTGCATTCACTATTGTTTTTACGTATTTTATGTTGTTACACAGAATTAATCAATAGAGGAATAGTAACCAGCTAGAATAGATGTTAGTTCTGGTGTGGCGCGCCTTTACTTCAATAGATGTGAGTTTTGATTTAATTATGTGGAGTGTTTTTATATCTGTATGCATGATTGATTTAACAATTTAGATGAGCGATATCTTTTACAATTTTTCTGCACTTTCTTATGCTTGGTTGGAATGTATTAGCACAGATAGTGTGAACTCCATTGAAACAGCAAGACCAACCCTTGGTTGACAATTAACGTTGCAGTCTGAGTCAATTAAGGTTGATTAAAATAGCACTATAATACTGTTGCATACTCTCCTCTTCTACAAACATTAAGGAGTCAACAAGCCATATTTTTCAAAATAGAGAAGGCAGTAGGAAGAGGTTCCCTGATCACAGGGGGAGTACTTATGTTGCCATCAATGCCAAAGGGGAAGATTATTGATATAAAGATGATTTGAGGTTGTCATTAATGTCAACCCAAGCAGCACCAGGGGCTACCCTGATCTTGAAAGGGAATTTTGACGAGCCTAATCCCATATTTTTCGATAACACCAATGCCATCAGTATCTCCAAGAATCCCGTGTTGCATTCCAAAATGAAGCACATTCCGATTAAATATCATTTTGTTAGAGAGAAAGTCACTGAAAAGAATATCAAACTTGCATATGTTCGTACAAAAGAACAAATCATTGATATCTTCACTAAACCTTTACCTCATGAAGCATTTGAATATCTTCGCTAGAAGCTTGGGAATCTCCCAAGTTCTCATTAGATTTTCCAACAATAGCTCTGGTACCAATTGTTGGAAACAATAGCTCTGATACCAATTGTTGGAGAATCCCAAGCTTCTGGCAAAGATATTCAAATGCTTCATGAGGTAAAGCTTTAGTGAAGATATCAGTGATTGGTTCATTTGTACCCACATATTCAAGTTTGATATTCTTTTCATTGGCTTGCTCCTAGAAGGCAAGAAAAACTAGTTCAAGTGTTGTCAAGCGGTGCAAAGGACCAAACTTTCTAGGGTAACAAAGAGAAAGCTGTAGTAAAATGATGCTACAGAGGTAAGATACAGGTAAGCATCTTTTGTATATGCATGCTCATCTCTTAATTGCATTAGTTTCTTTGTATTCTAATTTGTTTTTTTTTGTTTAGCACTGACATATGTTCTATAGGCTGAGGTAAGTTTTTCTATTATCATGTCATGGGTATTTCTTTGAAGACTTTTTGCAGGTATTATATATTCATCAAGAGAATACTCAATGCATAATCTAATGTTCTGAAGAGTGAGAAAGGGTACCATGACAAGAGCAGTAATCAAGGTGCAAAACAACATCAAGAAGTTCACCACATAAAGTCTTCAAGTGGGAAGCACTGCATACAATCATTGTAAAAGTATCATTGTACAAAGTCATTGTACAAGTGTTTATCTACCAAGAGTTGAAGCGGCAGTGTCGGGAGGTCTAGGATCATCATTAGGTGGTTGTGTCATAGTTGGGGCTATGGTCTACTATGTCTTCTTCTTCTACATCATTCTACTTTTATTCTTCTCTATGGTGGTAGGGTGGTGCTAGGCTGGTGCATGAAGTCACCAACAGGTTCAAGCCTATGAAAAATTCAGGGTGGTAGGGTGGTACTAGGGTGAGTTGTAGCTCATTAGCTGTTGGGGCATCGTTGAGTTGACTAATGAATAATCTTGGGCGTTGGAGCATCCGTCTAGTGGGAGTTGGAGAAGAATTCTTTTCTAGATTCTAGGAAGTTGGAGTTTTTCTTTCAATTAGAGTTGAATATTAAATAATCACTAGAAAAGCGTTCGGTGGTTTTTGATCTAGAGGGTGTTTTCCACCTAAAATTTTTGTGCCTCCTGTTTTCTTTTATTCACTGTTGTTACTGCATAAACATTAATGATAATTGAATATTAACTAATGCTATGAAAAGATTTAAAAGTCCTAATTGCTAAGGAATACTGGCTTCGTGCACCCCCCCCTTCCTCTCAGTATTTTCCAACAAACACAACCTCAAATGGTGATGGAACCATTTGAGAGATTGGTTTTATATTTTGTGAGACCAATTAATCCCCCATCTAAATAGAGTACATATATTTTAGTGTGCACAAACTATGTTACCAAGTCGGTAGAGGCTAGAGAACTCACTAGGGAAATTTAACATGTTGTTACATGCTTTTTATTTGAAGAATTTTTTTTTCCTAATATGGAGTGCCAAAGAAAATAGTTACAGATGGAGGAACATAATTTACTTCTTGGCTAATACAAGACCATGTCAAAAAGTACAAAATTCATCCTCGAGTCACTTCACCTTACCATCCATAAGTGAATGGGCAAGAAGAAAGTACCAATAAGGTGCTTGATGTTATTCTCATGAAGACTATTGCTAACCACCAAAGAGACTAGGTTATGAGACTTCCTGAAGTGTTATGCACCTACAAAACTACTTAGACGAACACTATAGGATTCTCCCCCTATGAATATGCATTTGGTAAGAGTATTATCTTTCCCATTGAGTTTGAG
This sequence comes from Pinus taeda, assembly GCA_000404065.3. Classification (NCBI taxonomy): domain Eukaryota; kingdom Viridiplantae; phylum Streptophyta; class Pinopsida; order Pinales; family Pinaceae; genus Pinus; species Pinus taeda. The sequence continues at coordinate 128,595 of APFE031613712.1, forward strand.
ATTAAGACACTTATAATTACTTCGGAGCTGAACTTAGGCTTCACTATAGCTCAGAAAAATCGACTGAAATAGCTCAATGAATTAGATGAGAAGTGCTTGGCTATTGTGCAATGAACACATATCATTTTGCAACAACATGCCAAGTTGAATGATACATTTATCAAGAAGAAGGTGTTTCATAAGGGTGGATAGGCTATGTTATATGACTCTGAATTTAGAGATTTCAAAGGGAAGTTGTTCCTGCACTGCTAGCCACTTAGTTTTTCCATACCTTTAAAAAGGAGGAAAAGTAAAAAAAAAATGTGCAATGATAAAAATCCCCTTTCTGGCACTGTTGGATGATTATGATGATTGAAAACTAACTTTTTTGTAGTTAACACATCATTTTTCCCCTTTTGTAATAACATTTAGATATCTCTTTTGTCTATAGATGCTTCATTATTTAGTTCTTTCACTGCACATACTAAGTACTCAAAAGTTTCTACACTTATCACATGCTTGAATGAAACAACTTCAATTGCTAAAATTCTCCAAATCTTTGCTGATACAACTATGCATATCTACAGGTCACTTCTACAACTTCAGATTTTTATGTTCATACACACCAAGGTGTTCTAGTGGTTGCAACACACTCCAAAATTTTGGCCTACATCTAAATTTTGGTGCCTTGGTTTTTTTCCCCTGATGGCTGCAAACACTCGATTTCATTCCATGAGCTCTTATCGAGTGTTTACACCATTTTTCTTAATTGACCACTGGTCATCTTTTGGCATGTTGATTGCTATCTCATGCTTGTGAGTTTGTTCTAGAAATTTTGAAGGTTTTTATTTGTGTGCATGAGTTGTTTTCTCCCTATGAACATCTCTCATACTCACACATAGAGTTGCAAGCACTGTCGCACAAGTTTCATTGCAGTCGTTCAAAGATCTATCTCAATTGTCATACTTGTCGCTCATAACCTTTGAGTCAGTCTCACTGAGCATATGTTGTCTTGTTGGTTTGAGGTGTCTTGTTGTCAAGTCATGCTAAGTGTGTGATCACAATGTCATGTATGAACAAGTCCACTTGCTCTCACACTTAGCCATTTTTCTTGAAAATATGTCGACCAGACAATCCTCCTTCAACCAGACCCCGATTGACCTACACTACACAGTATCAACTCTCAATGACCTTGCTTTGTTGCCTAGAACTGTGCAGAGCTTGAGTTTATCCTCTGGGGCAGCCTGCAGTACGTAATTCTAGAAGTAAGCTAGTCGACTATCTCCTATAACTACACAAAAGTTGTCCCCAAGTCTGATCCACTCTGCGCTACCCACAACATCACTCATCAAGCCTCCATTTGGATTGTTGAAAAACCTGAATTACACTGTGATGTAGGGCTACACTGCTCCCCAAAACTGTGCAGAAGTTACCGAGTTACCTGCCTTGCATTGTCTGGAGAAATTGTGCAATAATGTGAGTTGGGCCCCTATTGATTATCATTGTATTATTCCAAGGAATTGCATAGATTTGACTAGCAAGCATGAGATAGCAATCAATAGTGCTCTAGAGCCTCACATCTTAGCCTAAGTTTTGCTCTGCGCAGTTTCAGTGTGTTGTCCCTCTCCCGGTAACCTGCACCGAAACGAGAAACTACGCATCATGTTAGACTAGGAGATTTTTGGATTTGATGTCGTCTCATCATTAATGATTGTAGTAACAGGTACATTGATGAAACATGGCACGACGACAGATGGGATGAACAAGGAGCGCATGCTAGAAGAATTGTTCGTAGTTGAACAAATGCATCAAACACGTCGAGTAGCAAGAGAAAGGGACACATACATGAGCACAATCAAGAAAGACCAATACCATTGAAGACACCGCACACCTTGCATGCAAAGGTGAAGACATGTTACACCGAGATCACACCCATCACTCAGCAGCACATAAGCTCGACATGGACACCACAGTCAACTAGTACATGTCAACAGTGTCATGTCAAGATGTGTCATGAGCTGGCTCAGCCACATCACTACTATGGGTCATATTTCTTGTAATCAAACATAATTTAATGTGAAAGTCCAAGAGATGCACATATGAAGTTGAAGAGTCACGTCAGTTGAAAATTCATAGGAAGTCAAATAGTCATGAGGGAAGTCAGAGAGTCACAAGGGTCATTTATTCCCCTTAGCTATATATACCCTTTCAGTGTATGAGCAAAGGAATATTCACCTTGGCTCCTCCCACATAACCTTTAGAGTCTATAGTGTCTTCTCTAAGGAGAGAGGAGTGGCTCCAATGTCCCACTACTAGGGTTAGTGATGTATGGTATACAGATGTGTCTTGGAACGTTTTGTTAATTGAGAAGCTTTTCTTAGGCTAGTACGTTTTCACGCATGTTTTGTATCCGTTTGTAAGGTTATTCTTTAAATGTTTGTAATGCATGTTTTCTTAACCTGTACTAAGATAGTTGAACTACTTTGGTTATTTTAGTACTCATGTTGTTGAATATGTGTTGTATTGTTTACCATGTTGGTATTATGTTTCTGGTATGGTTATATGTTACAGATGTTGTACTTGATGGAAATACCCGTGGCAAGGCTCTCAATATGTTGAAAATTAAGAAGTAAGCAGGAGAACAGTTCATAAGATGCGTACCCGCAGGTACACCGTGAAAGGACCGCGGCCAGACAAGCAGGTCAGCCGTTCAGGAGGTGCGTACCCCCAGTGCACTCACTTCAAGGCAGAGAAAAGCACACGTGGGGTTTCTTATTTTTAATCTTTGGTATTTAGCCGATGGTTTTTGTGTTATTATGGTTTTGGCTCGTGGTATTGATCCATGATTTTAGCAGGAGCTTGCCTATATAAAGCAAAGGTGTTTCCCTGGCTAAGTATCTTTTTAAAATTAAATATCTTAAGATCTGAAATATTGGGTGATTGTTTCAAAAGCTTGATCTATATGAAAGTGAAGTGGAAAGCGAATCTGTGAAGGGTGATCTCTTGAGTGCAAGATCAGATTTGGGCATTCGACTAACTGTAGCACACTGGTGATCTACAAATTTGGCCCTAATCAGAAGTACGCAGGTGTTTAACGGTGCCTCTGCGTGGGTACGCAGAGTAGAAACTGGCGAAATGCGTGGGTACACAGAGCAGAAGAAGGGTAACTGCGTGGGTACGCAGAGCAGCACTGGTTCAGGTGCATACGCACAGTCAAAGTACGCAGCGTGATAGTCTTTCTGAGTGCGTGACTACAGTGGCAGTACGCGGTGTGATAGTGCATCTGGGTGCGTACTGTACGCAGCGCGGTAGAAGAAGCAGTGCGTGGGCACACGGTGTAGCAGAAGAAACTCTGCGGGTATACGCAGGGAAGAAGAAGGTGAAGTGTGTAGCAACGCAGACCAGAGAAAGGAAAACTGCGTATCTATCTTAAGACCTTTTGTTGGCTGAATTTTTTCTGTTGATAAGGTGTTCTGGGTTTAGGTTACTATTATTGTTGATCTGGTTACTGCAGTTGACTAGGAGATTTACTTGTACTTGATGATCTCTTGATGTTTATGGATCCAGTTTGAAAATTTATGAAAAGTGATCCTTGAAAGAAAAAAAGGGGGTTGTAGCTCCCTTCCAGGAGAGACTAGAAGACGAGAGAGAGTTGTAGCTCTCTGCAGGTTGCAGCCTGCGTACTGGTAAAGGACTGCACCAGTACAAGACCATTGTAAAAGGAGTTTCTAATTTGAAAGAAGATAGAGACATATTGCAGCAGGTGGTTTTCACCCACATTGGGTTTTCACCTTATATCTGGTGTTCTTTGATGTGACTGTCTGTTTTTCTTGTTCATGCTCATTATTTTATGGTACTGATATGCAAAAATAATTCAAAGTATAAATAAGGAAGAATTGTTAAAAGGACTAGATAATACTGATTCACCCCCTCTCAGTATTATTTTCAACAATTGGTATCAGAGCCAGGTTCTTCTAAAGAAGCTTGATCGCTTGAAGGAAGATCTTTCATCATGAGCAACTACGAGAGGGAAGCATCTATCAGGCCACCGGTTTTTTATGGGACAAACTTCAATTATTGGAAGGTAAGAGTTACTGCCTATCTTCAATCTCTTGGTACAGAAGTTTGGAACATCGTAGAGACAGGCTATGCTTTTCCTTCAACTACTCCTACAGATGCAGACAAGAAGAAGAAGTATGAAACAAATGCAAAAGCAGTCAGTACCCTATTAGGATGTATATCCCAATCGGAATTCATGAAGGTAATGCACTATAAATCTGCAAAAGAGATATGGGACAAAATTGTCACGACCTATGAAGGAGATGAACAGGTAAAGCGTGCCAAACTTCAAACTCTCAGGATTCAGTATGAGACTCTCAAGATGTATAATGATGAAAGTGTGGCTAACTATTTTCTTCGGGTAGATGAAGTTGTTAATTGTATGAAAAATTTGGGTGAAGAAATAAAAGAGGATATTGTGGTTGAAAAGGTTCTAAGATCATTGCCCCCCAAGTTTGAATCTAAAGTATCTGCAATAGAAGAAAAAGAAAATCTACGAATTCTTACTATGTCTCAGCTACATGGAATTCTAACTGCTTATGAAATGAGAAAGGGAGGTCCAACAGATAGAAGAGAATCTGCTTTCAAGGCATCAAGCAAAGGAGATTATTATGAAGTAAGCCACGTCCCAGAAGAAGAGGAAGAAGAATCAAACTTTGTCAGAAATCTTCAAAGGGGTTCTGGAAGGTTCAGAGGTGAGTTGCCTTTTAAATGCTTTGCTTGTGGAAGAGTAGGTCATTATGCTGCAAAATGTCCTTATAAGGATAAAGGAGAGGAACCTGCTAGATGGAACAAGAAACAAAGTGCAAGTAAGAAAAGCCACTACACTCATGAGGACAGTGATGGTCTATCAAACAATGATGAAGATGAACGAGGTAATGAATATAAATTGTTAATGGAATTTGAAGATGATGATTATATGGATGCTATAGATGTGGATTACTTTCATGAAGAAATTGCTAAACTTAAGAGATGTATAGAAGAGAAGAGTATGATCATTGATACTCTACAATTTCAAATTGATGAAAAGGAAAGACATCTTGAAAAATTAGAAGGTGAAATTGTTGGTCTTAGAAAAGAGATTGAGAAAACAAAAGCTATTAATCTTAAGTTTGTCAAAGGATCTGAAACTTTGGATGAGATTATCAATGTGCAGCGGTCTCCTCTAAAAAAGACAGGTCTGGGCTATAATGGAGAAACTTCTCAAGCATCCACCTCAAAAAGTTATCTTGATGCAGCAAGAAGAAATGAGCAAAATCACAATGAAGACCATCAGGTAAAACAGGGGCGAATTGCAAACAGAAACTATCAGGGGCAATCCATCTTAAGGGTGAACAAAAGCTACAACCAGCCACAGGTAAAATCTTCTCAATTTGGTTCAAGAATAGATGACAAGAGAAATTACAATCAATTTGCTGGTAGATTCGATAACCGCAGAAGTTTCTTCAATGGACAATGCTTTTCTTGCCATAACTTTGGTCACAAAGCAGCTCAATGTGTTGCATATAAAACAATCATGACTAGGGAAGCTCAAAAACAAAGAAGTATGACCGGGATTACAAAAAGGACCTATAACAACTTTTCGGTTCTTGAAAATGAAGTTGAATGTTCTATTTACAATAACTTTGGTCATGAAGACTCTGAATGCAGGAGCAGGTTTCAGCAGAGAAAGGAACAAGCCTCAAGCACCAAAACATGGAGAACAAAGGAACCACAAACAGAAAGATGTGGGATAGCATTTTATGCAGAGGGACAGGAAAACCTATGGTACATTGACAGTGGATGTTCGAAGCATATGACAGGTGATAAAGAAAAACTTGAGTCATATTCTGATCTAGAGAAAGGAAAGAAAGTTTCTTTTGGAAATGATACTCCTGCAACTATAAAAGGAAAAGGTACTGCTCAGTTAAAAGAAAAGGTCAAGGCTGGAAATGTCTTGTATGTTGATGGATTGAAACATAACCTTCTGAGTGTCAGTGAGATGTGTGATCAAAGAACCGAGGTGATATTCAGATCAAATGGATGTCTTGTTCGTGATCTTGATACAGGTAAAATAGTGATCAAAGGCAAAAGAACTCCAAATAATCTGTACATATTTGAAGAAGAACAACAACAATGCTATCTGAGCAAGGATGATGAGCACTGGTTATGGCATCGTAGGTTGGGGCATCTAAGCTTTTCACAAATAAGGAAAGCATGCAAATATCAGGCAGTTCGCGATCTTCCAGATATCAAAATTCCTGACAACACCATATGCAAATCATGTCAGTTTGGAAAACAGACCAAAACTAACTTTCCAGAGAAAGAAGGATCAGCTAGCATGCCTCTTGAGCTAGTACATACAGATACATGAGGTCCGTTCAGGAAAAGAACACCTAGAGGAGAAGAATACTTGATATTATTCATTGACGATTTCTCCAGGTTTGTCTGGTTAGGACTTATGAAGCACAAAGATGAAGCATTCGAAAAATTCAAATCCTTCAAAGCCTTGGTTGAAAATAAATCAGGTCACAAAATTAAGTGCCTCAGATCCGACAGAGGTGGGGAGTTTACCTCAAATGAATTTTTCGATTTCTGTGAAGAACATGGGATAAGAAGAGAATTCTCTACAGCTAGAACTCCTCAGCAAAATGGAGTGGTGGAAAGAATGAACAAAACAGTCCAACAAATGGCTCGTGCTATGCTTGATGAGTCAGGAACTCCTGCAACTTTCTGGGGTGAAGCTGCTCATGTTGCGGTGGTTATTCTCAACAAAACAAATGTCTGGGTGAACAGCACTCAAACTCCTCATGAGCTCTGGAATGGTAAGACTCCTTCGGTAAAGCACTTCAAAATCTTTGGGAGAAAATGCTATATTAAGAATACTGATGAGCAGCTTGGCAAACTTGAACCTAGAGAAGATGAAGGCATTCTTCTTGGTTACTCTCCACATAGCAAAGCATACAAGTCTAAAATAAAAGACTTGGCAGAATTGTTGAAAGCATTGATGTAGTGGTTGATGAGAAGGGATACATCCCTAGACAAGTACATCATGAAGACATCGAAGAAGATGAAGGCTACCCTCAACAACAGAATGATGAAAAACCTCAAGAAGAACCAGAGGAGCAGACAAGAATAGAAGAAAAGACTCCATCCAGATATGTTCAGAAGAATCATCCAGAATCTCAGATTATGGGGCAGAAAGAAACAGGTGTACAAACAAGAAGAACAGTTGCAGAAGCCTCAAGCTATTTGGCATTAATCTCCTCTACTGAACCACAAAATGTGAAAGAGGCATGCAAAGATGAATGTTGGATAAAAGCAATGGATGAAGAACTTGAGGAAATCGAAAGGAACAACACTTGGGAACTGGTTCCTAGACCAAAGGATAAGAATGTTATCGGAACAAAATGGGTCTTCAAAAATAAATTGAATGAAAATGGAGAAGTAATTAGAAACAAGGCTAGACTTGTTTGTAAAGGGTATACGCAGCAAGAAGGAATAGACTTTGAAGAAAAATTTGTTCCTGTTGCAAGACTTGAGGCCATCCGAATGTTCCTTGCTCTCTCTAGTTCTCAAAACTTCAAAGTATTTCAAAAGGACGTGAAATCAGCTTTCTGAATGGGGACTTAGAAGAAGAAGTGTACATTGAGCAACCAGATGGTTTCATCCTTGGGAATGATCCAAAACTTGTATGCAGACTGAAAAAGGCTCTCTATGGGCTCAAACAAGCTCCAAGGGCTTGGTACTATCGTTTGGATAAATATCTTCATCAACAAGGTTTTTCAAAAGGATCAGCAGATAGCAATCTTTATATAAAAGTTGAAAATGACAAATTGCTAATACTTGTTGTGTATGTAGATGACATTATTTTTGGCAGCAATGAAGAAGAGATGAGTCAAAGCTTTGCCTTGGTCATGCAGAAGAATTTGAAATGTCCTTGCTGGGAAAACTGACATATTTCCTTGGTTTGCAAATCCAACAAAAGGAAGAAGGAATCTTTTTATCTCAAACCAAGTATCTCAAACAGATCTTGAAGAAATATGGCATGGAAAATGCAAAACCAGTATGTACACCCATGGTCACAGGATGTAGCCTCAGTGCAAATGATGAATCTGCAGCAGTACATCAACCAACCTACAGATATATGATTGGAAGTCTACTTTATTTGACAGGTACCCGACCAGACATCATGCATGCAG
>APFE031613712.1:141772-165519 GCA_000404065.3 Pinus taeda
TCTGTTTTTCTTGTTCATGCTCATTATTTTATGGTACTGATATGCAAAAATAATTCAAAGTGTAAATAAGGAAGATTTGTTAAAAGAACTAGATAATACTGATTCACCCCCCCTCTCAGTATTATTTTCAACAATTATTGTCTCGTCCATGTGGACTACTCCGCTGGACATTAGATAGACCATCCTTTTGTTTTCTTGGTTTTAACACCCATCACCCCCATGTGGACTACTCCGCTAGATGGTGTATGTGTTCTCCCTTGAACTTTGGTTTTCACGACTATGGCATCTATTGTGGACTATTTCTAGATGATAGATAGACCATTTTTGTCTTTTCGTGTGTGTCTCTCCCTAGGTGGTACCACTACCTCTCATCTAGAGGCTCACTTTTACCTCTCCCTTACAGTAAGAGAACCTAAGCAAAAAGTTACATGACGCACTCATGAGGCATACTCACCTCCCTTTCTTGAGGTTACACGAATATCACTCTCATGTGTTGAACACCAAGAGCTAAGGAAAATCTCTAAGATAATGGAAAGCGGGCAATCATACTAGATGGGACTCCTACACAAAATGGTGTGAGGTCTAGTTGGGACTTCATATCGAGGAGATCCCCTAAATTTTGGTGGGTCCAGAAATGTCAACATTTCTGGCACTAGAAGGAGATACACCAGTAGTTTATGGTTGAATGTCCTTTCAACCCCACTTATCCATTGTCTAGTCAAGGCAGTAACATGAACTCCCTCTCTCCCATGTGCAACTCTAAAGTTGGTTAATCCTCACCTCCCAGAACTGAAAAAGAAATTTCATATCACCACATCTATGTTTGTCCCATCACTTGTTAATTTGCTAAAGTTGTTGGAATGATTCCAGGAGTACACATTCTTCCCTCTTCATAGAGGAAGCAAAATACTACACCCACAGGAGTGGTAGTCTCATTTTTTGAAGAAGTAATCCTCGCCACTTTGGAAGAGCTGGCAGAAGTTGTCGAGAATGAGGAGGGACCTCCTATTTTCCTAGAAGGAGAAGAAGTTAACAACTTAATCTTCAGCTCGGCTTCTAGTGGAGGCAGCGTAGGGGAAGGCAACAGAGGAGGTGGAGGCAGAGACAAACCAACAGATTCATAGATTGAACTGTCTGATTCAGAAGAAGAGGAGGAGGAAGAAGAAGAGGAAAATATGGATGACCAAAATCTAGAATGGATGACACAGGGCCCATTGGCACTCCCAAATGCCTTGCACAAGATTCCAAGACACGTGAAGAAGTTGTTAAAGAAATATGACCCTGACAGTACAATGAAGGCAGAAGACCATCTAGACACATTCTACCTACATCTATAAACACTCGAGGTATGTTATGATAATGTTGCATGTAGATTGTTTCCATGTATGTTGAATGGTATAGAAGTTGTATGGTACCATAGCCTTCCTATAAACTCCATTCAGAATTGTGGGATGTTCAAAATAATTTTCCTTGAGAAATTTTCTGAGGAAAAAACCCTCGCCATGTTGTTAAAAGAGTTGGGTAGTCTCAAGATGAAGCAAAAAGAAAAAGTGAAATATTTTAACTAGAGGTTTAACCATATCTTGAACAAGTTCAATGTAGACAATAAACCTCATGACTCCATCATAGTCGACTACTACACATATGCACTATTGACCAATATTGCACAGTTCATCAAGTGAGCTGCAAAACCAACACTTTCAGAAAATTTCCAAGAGGCAATTGATGTGGAGAAATACCTGTGTGCGATTGAGTCATTGTAGATGATGAACTAGCTAAGGACTCCAAATACATAGGTAGTAAGTCTCAGATCATTGTGAGAAAGGTAGGGGAAAAGGAAACAAGTGAAATTGATAACCTTACTCGTCTCCTCAAGTCCTTGACAACCGAAGTAGCAGAACTCAAGCAACGGATAATCGAGACAACAATGAGCATCAGACCTCCCAGATTTGCACAGAAGAAGAATGTGACATCATGTAGCAGCAGTAGCCACCCGGATAAACCTACACAGAGCTCTAATGTTGTGTTCCAGGTGGACCAGATTGTAAAGGATAACTTCTGTGTGATCCATGAAGAACGACATTGAGAAAAGTCTTGTCTAGAATGGAAACAAGTTATGGGCACTATAGCTTCAAGGTTGAATGATCATTTTAAAGCCAGTGAAGAAGTTCATCTAGAAGATGAAGATGAAGAAGACGATGTTGCATCTGGTGAAGCTCCAAGTTCTAGGCATGTAGCTAACATGTATCAATGTCTTAATGCAGCCCCAAAGAAAAAAACCATCGAGAAGGAGCCCCCAAATAAGAATGTTTGATACAAGTTGAGAAGTGAATGACCTCCCGTTGCGATTGAGATATCGAAAGAAAAATTTAGACAAGCTCTCAAAACAATTGATCCATCGACATCCTCAACACAGAAAACATAAATCAAGTCCGAGAAGATAGTGACAACGAAACATGTCCATGAGAAGTAAACTCCAAAAAACTCCACCGAACAGTACAAATATAAGTCATCCCCCAGATAACTCGACAAGTCTTCTTGCTTTGGATTACAATATTGTTGAAGATATGAAGAATACTCACACAAAAATTTCTTTGTACAAGTTAACCAAGCTCACAGGTTAGCAGGATATTCTTTTGCGCACACTAGGTAAAACCTCTGTGGACAATGTTGGCTCTTCCAACAAGGTACCAAGCAAGTCTCCCATATCACTCACATATGTACTCAACATGCTTCACATGGAAGAAGTGAGCTCACTCTACCCACCATTTTTGTTATCATTCGAAATATTTAACTTCAATGTCCACAATTGTTTTGTTGACTTTGGTGCATTAATCAATTTCATTCCACTCTCTATTTCTAAACAGACCAATGCGCAATGGAGTAGTATAACTGCGCAGATCATCCCACTTGATTGAACATGTGTACCATCCTTTGGTGAACTTCGGGATGTCATCATCTAGTTATCGTGTGACGGACGAGTTCACCGGTGCATTTGCATTGTGATTGTGGACCTCCCGAAAGCATATGGCTTATTACTCAGTAGAGACTGATCCAGTAAGTTGCAAGGATATTTTGTTGTAGACTGGTCACATTTATGGCTTCTATACTAGAGCAAAAAAAACCAAATCTTGGTGTCGTCAGAGAGAGATATGAAACATAAGGTTACTCCCTTGAATGGTGAGAATGAATTTTTGGCTTTCATAGAACTTTTGTTTGGCAATTTCTTTCTAGAAATGCAGCTGGGTTGTTATCTTGCACAACCAAGCCCTACCCCACCAGATACATAGTTGGGTATCCTTCCTTGCCTAACTAGTGGAAATGAAACTTGTACAGTACATTGTAACAATAGTAGCAATAGTGTTAGCAGTACTAGTGCGACAAGTGGTCCTTATAAAGATGAGTTGTGGACCTTGTATGTCGACAGATCCAAAACATAGGATGGCTCTGGAGCTGGGTGTTTTTTGATAGACCCAAGGTAAAGGAAACACTTAGTCTCAATCCATTTGGAGTTTGAGTACATGAATAATATTGTCGAATATGAAGCACTCATTTTGGGTTTATAAAAATCCCTCAGGCTCAACATTTCTATGCTGAAAGTGGTAGGTGATTCATAGATTGTGGTATGGCAAGTACGTAACATCATATAGTGTGTCTCACCTCATATTAATAGTTACCAACAAGAGGTATTGACACTTATCTCTAATTTCCAAGCTTTCAATATCATCATTGTACCAATAATGCATAATGCAGTTGCATATGCTCTCACAAATGCAGCTACTAAGATGACATTGCTTAAGGATAGATTTACTCTTGAAATTTTGTATAAGCCATCTATCCTTGACAATGTCACTAATTTTCATGTTTTTGATGATGATGAACAAATAATACATTTGATGGCCAACACTAACATCTTCAAGGACACAACAATAGATGGAGACATGCATGACTAGTCTCTACAAGGCACAACTGATGATGGTAAAGGCAACCTCATCCCCAAGAGTGTGGTCTCATTCGAGAAGATATATGAATTGTAGAACCACTTCAAGGAACCTAGGAACACTAAAACCCACAATTCCACACTGATACATGAACATCTTAACTTGGGAATGGATAGAGATTTGAAGTTTGTGAATCTTGGTACATGTTGAACACTAAAAGAGTGAAAAGCCTTTGTCCACCAATTCAGATAGTACTATGTTGTATTCACGTGGACATACGATGACTTGAAAACATATGACACGCGAATAATCCAACACAACATTCTAATCAAATAAGGGGTCAAGCCATTTCAATCGAAGCTCAGAAAAGTCCATCTATCACTTGAACCCCTCATACATTAAGAATTGACTAAGTTGTTGGATGCTCGGATCAATTACAAAGTTCATCATTCTACTTGGGCTTCAAACATAGTTCATGTCAGAAATAAATTCAGGGAGAACTGCTTGTGCGTAGATTTCCGAAATCTAAATCGCGCCTTGGACAAAGAAAACTACCTTATGTCATCTATGGAGCACATCTTGCAGACAATATCTGGAGCAGAAATGTTTTCTCTTTTTGATGGTTTTTCCGGATATAATCAGGTTCTGGTAGCAAAACATCACAGACTTAAAACTGCATTTTGTACCAAGTGGGCTAGAAAACACAGGCGCAACATTTCAACACACTATACATAACCTTCCATGGGCTCATCAAATAGAGCATGGTGGTTTACCTTCATGATTTGAGAGTCTTTTCTAGAAAACGATTAGGCCACATGTGCCATCTTAAGAAGATCTTTGAATGATGTCGATAGTATAGGATATCCTTGAAACCCAAGAAGAGCATCTTTGCAGTGTTTGAGGGAAACCTCCTTGGGCATATCATCACCAAGAGTGGGATCAAGGTTAATCTGGACTAGATTTGGACTATCACGTAGATTCCTTACCCAGTAAACAAGAAAGTTATGCAGTCCTTCTTGGGGAAGATCAACCTCCTCCGAATGTTCATCTCAAATTATGTGCAGATTGTCAAACCTATACAAGAGATGATCAAGAAGGAAGCATATTATAGCTGGGGAAGAAGGAAAAGGACGTGTTCGCCTATATCAAGTAGGCAATAGCAGATGCACCTGCACTATACAACCTAGATTTCAACAATGATTTCTTGCTTTATAATTTTGCTTCTGAAAATTCACTCGATGCAGTACTCACTCAGAAGGATCAGCTGAATAAAAAACTTCCCATATCCTTCATGAGTGCGAGCACGCAGGGAATTGAGCTCAACTGTCCCACCATGGATAAATAATCATATGTTGTATACAAGGCAGTGAAACATTCCAGGCCCTACCTACTAAAAAATCATTGCATAGTATTTGTGCCACACCTAACAGTTAGATCGTTGCTTATTCAACAAGAGCTGGGTGAAAGAGTTTTGAACTAGATGACATGACTACAAGAGTATTATCTTAAAATCAAGCTAGTTTACAATATTAAGGGTCATAGTCTCTACATACTCGAAGCAAAAGTGGTACACATGCAAGAGGAAGAAGAAGAGCTTGTCAGTTGGGAGAAAGAAATCAATGTGTACAATGTAGAGCGAGCAACACCCACTTCGCACGGTAACTCTTGGTACAGAGAAGTGTGCTAATACCTTGAGCACAGCACCATGACCTCTCACTTTTCCATGTAGCAGAAAAGGGCACTTCAACTCAAATCCTTACCTTACCAGTTGGTGCACGGAGTGCTTTACAAAAAGCACAACAATGGAATTTTTCTCAAGTGTTTGGAAGCACAAGTTTCAGAGAGAGTGTTATGTGATCTACATGACGGATGAGCCAGAGGTCACTTTTCAGGTAAAAAAACAACACATAAATTCATGGGAGCTGGTTTCTACTAGCTCACATTGTTTCAATATGCACATGCTTATGCTCGCAAGTTCCTGGTCTATGAGCGATGCGCTGACAGAACTCGAAGGTCAGCAGCCCTACTATAGCCTATTGCAATGGACAAACCATTCCAACCGTTGGGCTTAGACATAATTGGGGAAATATTCCCACATTCATCAAAGTGGCACCACTACATCTTGATTGCTACATATTACTTCACGCAGTGGATAGAAGTAGTTTTGCTTAAACAAGTGAATGATCAGGAAGTCATCAGCTTCCTTTAGCGAAACATCATTTCGAGGTTTGGCATTCCTATATCACTTGTTTTTTAAAATGAAATTTACTTATATTCATTGAAACTTTATGATTTTTCATTGCAATATGGTATTGTGCTTAAACATTGAGCTAACTACTACCTAGAGCGAAATGATCTTGTCGAATCTACAAATAAGAACCTCATTCACATCATAAAAAAGGACTATTTACTCTAAGCAAAGAAACTTCCATTCCTCTATGGTGAATGCGCTTTGGGTTGATCGAGTTATACCCAAACCATCTCTGAACACATCTCCATACTTCCTTGTATATGGAAAAGAAGCCATCCTCCCACAAAATATCTACTTTCTTGCTCTCCAGCTATCCCAAGAATCTTAAGGTGACCCGTGTCTATTGATTTAGTCTAGGATGGACACATTACACAAGTTACAGGAAGAACAAATGAAAGAAAAAGAAAAAATTTCACTCCACCAGAACGATATCAAGAGATGGTTTGATCAAAAGTCTGTAGGGAACACCAAATTCGTTGTGGGTGACTTAGTCTTCAAGTGGGATAAACCCCACGAAGACAAAGATAAACACACGAAGTTCTAGTCCCTATGGATTGGTCCTATCACGGTCTACGAAAAAACTTGGCCAACACACGTATCATCTACAATCACTTAACGGGAGGATTGACAACCTTCCTCTCAATGGCCAAGATTTAAAATTTTATTTTCAATGATTTGGGGCCACGCCTCACCCTATGTATACAGTCTTTTCATTGCTTGTTCTTTTGCTTTACTTCGATGTTTTCACTTCGCTTTTCTTTTATTTTTGACTTTTCATTTTCCTTTTCTAACTAAGTGTTATCCTATACTTTTTTCTGGCTTTTGAATAAGTATGTGGCTGAAGTAAAAGAGTCTTGTGACACTGGAGCACATGGCCAATCCTATGTACATCTTCTTTGTGCTTGGTTGTAACTTTTGGCCAATGAAGTCTCGATGGAAAATATGATATGTATGTAAGAGAATCTCTAGTTAAACCATGAACCAATGCCCAAACTAGGAAACCCCATGCATGTACTCAGTCTTCTACTCTGTTTGTCCAAGCTTATCCAATGAGTAGAAGTGGAGAAGGGGAAAAATATAAGGGAGAAAACCTAAATCAAAGGTCTTACATGCTTCTCTGAAGAAACAACCTCTTTTGATCTCAATAAGTGAGGATCCCTCTTCTACCACAAAAATAACTAAGTGAACATGCACAATCCTCTTTCAAAAAATAATATACAAAGGAGAAAGAAGAGAAAGGCTTCCTACACAGAGAGGTGAAGCAAGCAACTCCAGTGGGGTACTAACCAGGCTCCCTGGAAGTGGAGCAATGTTTGTGTTCCTACCTGACTCAGTCAGGTTACTGTCTAGGTCTACTAGTAGCAGAGAAACAACATAGATGAAACCTTTTACTCTGAAAATCTTAAGCTCGCGAGCCAAACTACCCTTCCCAAATTTTAAACACTGTGATCTAGCTAAATATTTTTTTGTGTTTGACTGAGTTGGTACAAGGTGAACCATGTCTATCCATGGGGTAAGTGGGGAGGCCAAAGTAACCTAAACAATGAATCAATACTCCCTGAAAGGCTAAGGCCCTATGCTAAAAATGAATAGAAACAAAGAAGCTTTTATTCAACCAGTGTGTTGCCAAGTGTTCTAGTAGTTACAACACCCTCCAAAATTTTGGCTTACATCCAAATTTCAAAGGCTTCCTTGGCTTTTTTCCCTTGATGGTTACAAACAATTGAGCTCATTCTATGAGATATTGTCGATTTCTTACACCCTTTATCTTGATTGACCACCATTCGTCTTTTGGCATATTAATTGCTATGTCATTCTTGCGAGTTTGTTCTGCCAATTTTAAAGGTTTGTCTTTGTGTGCATGAGTTGTTTTCTCCCTATGAACATCGGTCATACTTACACATAAAGTTGCAAGAGATGTCATGCAAGTGTCGTTGTGGTTGTTCAAAGATCTATCTCAAGTGTCACACTTTTCTCTCTCAACCTTTGAGTCTATCTCACTAAGCACATGTTGTCTTGTTTGTTTGAGGTTTCTTATTTTTGAGTCATGCTAAGTGTTTGATCACAATTTCATGTATGCACAAGTCCACTTTCTCTCACACTTAGCCATTTTTCTTCAAAATTTGTTGATCGGACAACCCTCCTTCAACCAAACCCTAACTGAGCTACAATGCACAATCTTAGCTCTCAGTGACCCTGCTTTGTTTCCCGTAATTGCATAGAGCTTGAGGTTGTCCTCCATCGAAACCTACACTGTGCAATCCTTGAAGTGAGCCAGCCAACTGTCTCCCAAAACTACACAAAAGTTGTGCCCAAGTCTGATCCACTTTGTGCTTCTTGCAGCATCACTCATCAAGCCTCTCTCTGGTCTATCAAAAAAATTGAACTGCACTGTGACTCGGGGTTGCACTACTCCTCGAACCTGCGTAAACATTTCCCAACTACCTTCTCTACACTTTCTGTAGAAAATTCATAGTCATGTGAGTCGGACCTCTGCTGCTTGTCACTACATTATTCCAAGGAATTGTGTAGATTTAACTGGCATGCCCCTTGCTCTCCCTTTGAGAATTTCACAAATCTGACTGGTAGGACCTCTACTGGCTTGTCCTTCTCTCCCTCTAAAAATTATGCAATTTTAACTGGAAACCTCCCTACTTCCCCACTCTGCAATCATCTTGGAAGCTGCGTAGCAATTGTCTGTCCAACACTATCTCTCATAAATGCGCAATTATGACCAGCAGTTCCCTGTAGCCCGATCCAGCCTTTCTATGGAAAACTGCACAGAAATGCCTACTAGTGCCTCCTGCTACCCGCTCTATCTTCCTTGGAGAAAATGCGTAGATTCCCAGCTGGACCCAGGATCACCTGCCCAGTCCTCATCTTGAAAACTGCACCAAATGGCCTCAGAGTTCCTCCCAAAACCCTGCCTTGTCTTCCTCCCAGGAACTGCACAATTTCTGTTGCCTAGATGGGTTCTACCTTGTAGCTATCATTGTTGTCCCGGATTGCACAAATTTGCCTCCCAGTGACATTTGCACATTTTTTTCCAGACAGTGCCCCGAAGCCTCATATCCTGGCTCGAGCTGTACTTTATGCCGTTTTAGTGCCTTGTCCCTCTCCTGTCACCTGCACCAAAACAAAAAACAATGCATCATGTTAGATTAGGATATTTTTGGATTTGATGTCGTCTCGTCATGAGTGATTGCAGGAACAGGTACATTGATGAAACATGGTGCGATGATGGACGGGATGAAGAAGGAGTGCATCCTAGAAGACTTTCTTGAAGTTGAACGAACACAAAAAGCTTATCGAGAAGCAAGTGAAAGGGACATACACGAGCACCATCAAGCAAGACCAAGACCATCGAAGACCTTGCACACATTTCCATGCAGAGGCAAAGACATGTTACACCAAGAGCACAACCACCACCCAACAGCACAACAATTCGACATGGACACCACAGTCAACCAGTACATGTCAGCAATGTCATGTCTAGTTGTGTCATGAGTGGTCTCAACCACATCACTACTATGGGCCATACTTGTTGTAATCAAATGTAATGTAATATGAAAGTCCAAGAGATGCACATATGAAGTTGAAGAGTCACGTTAGTTGAAATATCGTAGGGAGTCAAACAGTCATGAGGGAAGTTGAAGAGTCATAAGGGTCATTTATTCCCCTTGGCTATATATACCTCCTCATTTTATGAGAAAAATAATATCCACCTTAGCTCTTCCCAAATAACCTTGAGAGTCTGTAATCTTTTCTTTAAGGAGTAAGGAGTGGCTCCAATGTCCCACTACTGGGGCTAGTGATGTATTGTGTATAGAATTGTCTTGGATTTTTTTCTTAATTCAGAAGCTTGTCTCATGCCAACACATTTTCACACATGTTTTGTATCCGTTTGTAATACTATTATTTAAACATTTTTAATGCATGTTTTCTTAACCTGTACTAATATAGTTGTACTTCGGTTATTTTAGTACTCATGTTGTTGAAGATGTTTTGTATTGTTTATCACTATTGTCTCGTCTATGTGGAATACTCCACCAGACATTAGATAAACCATCCTTTTGTTTTCTTGGTTTTAACAACCACCACCCCCTGTGGACTACTCCATTGGATGGTGTAGGTCTTTTCCCTTGAACTTTCATTTTCATGACTTCCGCATCCACTGTGGACTATTTTGTTGGATGTTAGGCATACCCTTGTTGTATTTTCACATGTGTCTCTCCTTGGGTGGTACTACTACCTCTCATCTAGAGGCTTCCTTTTACCCTCTCCCTTATAGTAAGAGAACCTGGACACAAAGTTACATTATGCACTCACTAGGCATACTCACCAAGAATAACACTCTCATGTGTTGAAGAACAAGAGCTAAGGAAAATATCTAAGATAATGGAAATTAGGCCATCGTACTGAATGGGACTCCGACACCAAACAGTGTGAGGTCTAGTTGGGACTTCATACCAGGGAGATCCCATGAATGTTGGCGGGTCCAGTACAGTGAGCACAAGGCAATCTCTATTTTTTCACCATCACAATTTTGGATATGTGTCCTTTTATTTTCATAACTTTTAGCCATAATTTTATGCTGACACACTTGATTCATATTGATGCACATAAGTTTTTCTATCACCACATCATTCTAATGGAGTATTTCACCAATAGACATATGCCATGGATGGAATGTTGTACAACAGTGACCAAGTCATCGCACTTGTACAGTCTCCACATCAATATTATGATAAGTTGATGATAGGTAAGTTTCTTGTCATTTACTCGCATTTCTATATATAAGGATGATGTGGCCCCTTCTCACACATGCTAAGGATGGTTTTTATCATTAATTTAGGGGGAGTGGTGCATCATATCTTTCGTACGATACACTATATTATTATCCTAATTTAGTAAATAATTATCATATGAGATACCAAAACCCTTATCCAAATTTAGCAATCATTGATTAGGTCATGTATTTGTAGTAATAAGTCATCACTAATCTTGTCATCATGCTTGGAAATTGATGTGACTACCCAAAATTATTACTGATGACTATCAATTATGGCATAACTTTCAAAATTCTTGAAACGGTAAGCCAATTCTAGCATAGTGATATTCTCTACTCTAGCAAATGTTTGCATGTACCAAGTGTTAACCCTATAATAGTTTCGAAGTGGCCATGGGAGGAGAAACAATTTTCCACAAACTTGATTCTACTAATTCTCTGTTGCACCATCCAAAGTACCTAGAGATATTTCAAAATTTAGGTTGGTTACCCTATTTTGAGAAGTTATATGGGTTTAATGATCATATTGCTTTAGAATTTTCCTAGGTTTTGAATGAGAAGGGTTGAGTGGTTAGAGGAGTTAGGATTGTTGCTGCAGAAGAAGTAATTTTTAGGGTTGTAGGTTTTCCTTAGACAAGAACATGTCAGTTCTATAGGAAATTAGCAATCCCAATAGCTAAAGCTACATTCTTACAACAAGGTGAGGGTGTAAGGAAGAAGGGGAGAGGGATTGACAAAACATCTCTTCCTCATCCTTGGGATGATGTAGCCTATTTTATTAAGAAATTTATCACTTATGAGGGATGTTTTGGGATTGTATTTCATTACCAATTTCAATTGTTAGTTGATTTATGCAATGGAAAGTTAATTAATCTGCCTTATTATCTACTAAATCATTATAACATATGACAAAGTTGTTCATATGGAGAAGCATCCTAAAACTTGCTTAACTAACCATGGGCTAATCAAGATGTCTATAAATGACATGTTGCAATAGCAAGGAAGCATGTGGACTAGATATATAGCAGGATTGCATGTGCCAACCCCTATGGAGGAAAAGAGAAAATTTGAAGAACATGAAGTGTTGAAATAGTTCCATAAGAAAGGGAAATTACACCTCTTCAGTCTCGTCATAGGGGACTTTGAATCAGGGATCTTGTGAAAAGGGCTTGTACTGAAAAATTGGTGGATGTATCTACTAGATGAAATGAAAGTGTTGTGTAAGGATGCGCTATTGAAGAATAAGCACCTAAAATAGAGGCACTAGAAACAAAAGTACTTGTAACATAGGTGCCTGAAGAGGTATTTAGAGAGAAACAACTATGCAAACTAGAGTGAGGAAGAGGTAACCAAATAAGGAATTGGGGGGGGGAGGGGGGACCCTAAAAAGAGAGTGTAAATAATTATTAAACCATTATCTTCCCCAACGCCTGAGGTTTGTGCTAATATAGAAGAATAAAATTAACTAGAGGAACAACTGAGTGAAGGAAAGGGAGAAGAACCCACAATGGAACAAGGAAGCACTGCTTCACCGGGTAAGTTTGAAATTGATCCTCTCATTTAGAAAATTAATCAATTAAGGGAGGAAAATTAAAACCTCAAGAAATAAATCGCTATGATTAATGAAAAATTTCAATTCAATAAATCGACAAGGTTTGAAACACTAGTAGAGATTGCAGAAATGGTCTCACATACTGATACAACTGAAAAACCATGCAATGGTTGTAGGAAAATTCTTAAGGAGGTAGGTTTTGAAGAGATAACTACTATTTTGGTTGGAATTCAAGTGGAATAACATGACAAGGAGTTCCAAACCACTATTCCACAAGAACCTACTAACGATGCTACTTCTCTATAAGAACCAATAGCTAAAATAGAGTAGACTGAAATACATCAAGTTTCTACTGCACAAGAACCTATCAACGATGCTACTTCTCCATAAGAACCAAAAGATGAGATATTCTAATAGAGGGTTATGGGAAATGAAGAAATATTGTAGGAATATATCAATTTTTCCACTAGAATAGCAGCAGATGTAGTTCAATCAGAATATGCAGATCCATTGACGTCAACATTTTTGCTTGAGGAATTGGATAAATGAAAGAGGCTTAAAATATTGTTAAAAATTTAAGTTATTCCTTTGAGGAGACAAAAGGAGATTTTTGGTAATATTTCAAGGACTTGGGCTCAAAATTTGTTGGTCTAGGACTCTGAAAATGTTAAAGAAGAAACGAAACAGACAATACTATGAGTAGGAGAATTGCAGGAAAAAGTAAAACAACTACAACAAGAAAAGGAGTTAATTTATGAGCTTACAAAGAATGAGTTGAGATGCAGGACTCCTTCCCCTTCATACCCCTTGTATCTGAAATAAAAACTATTTGTCTTAAAACTAACAACAATTAGAGAGAAATGGCCATGTATAGTGAGGGATGTTCAAGCCTTCCTGGAAAATTTCTAGACATCTAATCTATGAATTGTATTTACATGAATGTGGCAATACCCAACCAATAAAAAGATGTTGATGGAGTTTAGGAATAGGGTTGTAGAATGTTGACTTGGGAGTATCAGGGTGCTAAGGTAGAATTCACTTGAAGGAAGTAGGCTCATATGGGAAGCCTACTGGGAGGAATTAAGGAATGAGGACCCTTACTACTTTCAAAATTTTGTGCATGCACTCTCCAAGGTATCTCAATTTGTAGAGTGTATTAGAAAACGTGGGCATAGTTGGCATGGGCTTAGATTATGATTTCCCCTTATTTGTGTTCTTTTTTATCAGAATCAACACCCATACCAGATAGATTATAATTTGTTGGAAGTGGAACTTAATTTTCCCCCCCTGGATACAAATCACTAACTAAATACAGAGCAGGGGCATTTGATTTCTCAAAGTTCCATTCACAACATGTCAAGAAAAAGTTATAAGGTTCAACATGAGGACATGTAGATGTTCAAGCTGGGGGAAGATGCTGGGAGACAAAGTTGGAACCTTTTTACATCGATTTCCGCTACCTTTTCTTACCATTTTTTGCCTCAAAGCCATACCTTTTCACTTTGAAAGTCATCATTAACTAAAGTATGTTTCCTTTTTGTACTTCTTCCTTATTATCTAGTTTTGTTTGTAATTTGACATATAAGATAACTATTTTAGGATATTTTATTAATAAATTGATTAAGGATGTTACAAAGTGTGTGGCTTGTCGAGATGTTATTAGAGGACCATATCTCCCAGATTTTCCTCACCAAGAATCGAATGAAGACTCTACTGACATTGTTGATACACTAATCTTATTTTGGACATGTTGTTCTCCTATGCTAGCAACAAACAATGATTTTGGCATATTCCATAGTGAGTGCAAACTTGGCCATTGAAAGGAGATCTTTATGGATAAAGTAGAGGACCTAGTTGAAAAAATTAGGATATTTAATTTATAAATCATTGTAATATTAGGCAAATTGTTACAAGTTTTTTTCAACTAGGATAACTTGTTAAAAGGGAGAAATTTTATATTCTCAATTTAGATCACATGATAATCGAAAGATTATCATGATTATTTTGTCTTTTAAAAAGAGGAATGTATTTTGAATCTATGAAATAATGTACTCTCTTCCTGTAAGGCATGCATAGAAAGAGATAAGAGGAGGTAGTAGCAGTATTGTAATCTTGTATTATAACTTTTCATTAATGAAAATCTATATCATTCATGGCTTCGTACCTTTCTTTTAAGTAGCTTGCATGTTGTTTAATTCACCAACCCCTACTAGGAAGGGAGGGACCTCCTTCTTAGCAAGGATCATTGGTTAGAGAGGTACTATACCAATGTGTTTATTTTCTCCCAATTATGGTTCATGTGCAATTTATTGTTACTGTTATAATCTTTTTCATGAATTGAGTGTTTTTGGAATTCTAATATGTATTATTAGGTAATAGCATAGGTCCAAGATTGATCCCTTCATCACTGTGATAATTAATGATTAGTGTTATAGTTATTTGGTTTGTTTATTTCATTGAATGGGTGTTTCAACAATTATTTGAGTGTTCAATGGCTTTCAAGAGTTTTGTTTCTTTTAAATAAGAGTGATTAAATGATAGGGTGTGATTTATTTTGCAATGTGTGGCTTTATTTTTTGAAAGCGTGAGAAAGGTTTGGAGTGTAATAAAAATTGTGTTTTGATTGTTGAGAGTGGCATTACAATGATTGGTGTTGCGATTTTATTAGCACTATTTTCCATGTGTTCCTGCATATACTTTTCATGATAGCATTGAAACAAAAAACCTACATGGATTGACAATTTATGTGTGAGTCAGATCAGTTGTTCTGAATTAAAAGGATAATTGATCTTCCCAACAATGGTGATGCTTAAGCAAAAGAATCAGCGTTGCAAAAATTAAAAAAGTGATGTTTCCTTAGATGATGAGCTTCTACTTGCATTTTAGGAAAAAAGTGATATGCACAGGTGTGTTGTCCATTTTTATTCATGTGTGCGTTAAGAATTTATGAATGGACTACATGGATATGTCACCATTTATGTTAATGAATGGTAGTTGTTGATATTTATAAGAAAATTACTTTATGTTTCCAAGTTAATTTATTTCTTGGTGTGTCCAATCTTGTCACTAAAAGACATGGAAATGGTAATATTTTGGCCTTACAATATTGGAGTTAAGTTGGACCTCAATATGGAAGTGATGCTATTTTGTTAGAATTCATGTATCTAAAAACTGAAAGTGGATGCATATAAATCTAGTGCAAGGATTGAATAGAGATGAGGAAGATCTGAATTAAAATGCCAAGTATTTCTATGATTCTAGAAGTGGGAGATGATATTTTAGAAGTATGTGTATTTTTAAAGTCCCACATAGGTATTTAGTTAGTAGAATTATTATGGCTAAAAGGGATTCATAACCACATGTTTTCTTCCTTCAAGTTATTTTTTGATGAAAGGTTGTTTAAAGACTATTGCATTACATTTTTTCTTTGGAAGTTGTAGATAATGAAAGGTTGGAATGGATAGATTGTGTATGTAGACTATTTCATGGAGAACTAGCAAGAACCATTATTGGGTATCTAGGTGTTGAAGTAGTGGAAGTATGTCTAGAGGATGATGAAATGTTCAATGTTTAGGGTCAAGTTGGTGTTAAGCCATGGAGTACAACAGGCTCCCACTCAATCTAAGGTATCAATGGTACATTTTATTTCTAGCCAATTTTTGTTGATGACAACATTTCTACAAGTGAGTGGAGTAGCAAAGACAATTTTTTTTTTTTTTAATTTTGAGATGGATAGCATGTTTTATGTGTCAAAGCTCATTAAGAGGTGTCTTAATTTTTCCAAGATGAAAGCCAAATTAATCATCCAATTATGAGTTGAAGCATGTAGATTTTGTATCTATAAAGAGAAGGTGAATTCATCTCAACTATGAAAATGCATCTTTGTTCTTAGGCATATAGGTTGAACTAACCACTCAATCTTTCTCGAGCATGGGTATTTCCCTAAAGGGGAGATCTTTACAACTATACATAGATTTATGAACAATTAGAGTAGGATGCACACTCTAACTGATTTTACAAGAGTGGATAAGGAGGGAAAAGGATATGTATGAGAAAATAATGAGTGCAATACTTAGAATAGAAGTTAGAAGAAAAATTGTTTGCACATGCAAGGAGATTTTTTTTTTTTTTATTGCAACATGAAGTTGTTGTATTGGATCTAGAAGAGAGTTATCTTTAGTTTTATCTATGGAATATAATAATAGTTCTTATATGGTAGCACTAGAGCTCTTTGGCACTAGGAGTGGAACATATTGGTTTTAGACTTTAAGAGGTGAAATTTTACATTTAGGAGAGTTTATAAAGAATTTGGATGAACTATATACATGGAGAACATCCTTGAGAACCAATGGATATTGTGATTGGTTGCCCATGTATTCTAATGGATGGTTGTCTCTTTTTATGAGCATCAATAAATTAATGTTGTTTAAATGATTGATACATGAGGTGAAAATGACAGGTTGGACCAAACATAGACTTTCTTGATCATGTGGTTCTTTAGTTCATATTGGATCATGTATTACATAGGAGAATATTTTAATGAATATCTCAACTAATAGAGATTAAGACAAGTAGTTGTTAAAGGGGAGTATTGTAGTATGTAACTCCCACGTATCTTAGGTGTGCTCATACTTGTGGACTTTTAGGATCATTTTCCATTATTAGGTATATCTCATCTCTCTAAGAAGAGTTTCATCCTAGTATTTATGATTTGATTAGATCTAATTGGTTTAAAATATACTCTTCAATAGTTAGCTTCCTAAATTAGTGTTCCGTTGAGATATTCATTCAATTGTGCAATTGTGTGATCAAGGGAGTTTTTCTATATTAATAAGCTTGTTGTATGTGTTTGTGTGCACTTAATTTCACTAGATTTATAATGCACTTGATATATTATTTATTTTGTGTAAATAAGCATCTACTCGTGTACATTTCTAATAGGAATGGCACCGCATAACTCATTGGCCAAAATATCAATCTTCTCAAAGACAACCCTATTTCCTATTTTTCAGAAAGATGACTAGGAAAGCCTTTATATTGCAAGGAAAATGAAATGACTTTCCTTCCATGGGTGTTATTATGGACGCCTTCTTAGTGGCATGGATCGACATCAGAAGAGTTGTCATTTGTCCAACATGAAAGACCATCTAGAGGAATTACAAAAGATAGTTTCATTTCCAAAAGAACCACTCCATCTTAGTAGTGAACCTTACTACTAAAACAACTATACAAGTGATTGGAAAAAATAAATGACGCGAGTATTAAAAATAATGGAAATTATTTGACACATAAAATTATATGTTTTTGTTCTCGACCGTCTTCTACTACTATTTGGACCATGAAACTTGAAGATCATGATTGGTTGGGTATGTGAGTCCTAGGTATATGTCGTTTTTTATTAGTGACTCTTGTAGTCAATGAAAAAGGAAAACCACAACGTTGTTGTATTTGACTAGAAAGCTTAGTAAACTTATATTATTTGACCAAAACATTTATTATATAATTCATCTCTTAATTGTTTCTATCACTATGGTCCTTGTCCAAAAAAAATTGGCTCGTCGTATAATCCACACCTATTTATTTTTGCGATCCTTGTGAGAGAGAGACCTTACCATCTAATGATTAAAATTGAATATTTCACATCCTTTCCAAGGGTTCAAACTTGTTTTAGAAACATAATTCAGAAAACACCTTTGAGAAAAGATATTTTTTTAAGTCAACTTTATTTGTGGACAACAAATATTATAAAATGACAAAAAAGGGATATTTTTTCAATAACCCATCAATGTCCATGTTCAGTTGGTTAATCTCCATTAGTACGCAACATGCTACTTGAATTTGACACTAATAATTAAAGTCATCTCTATTGTAGGTATTTATTTTCCATTCCCTAATACAATATACCCATGTGCCTTTTCATGGCATTCCATTCCATAATATTAAATCCATTGATAACTCACACCTAGATAAATATCGTACAAATGTATTGGGCGTATAAACCATCTTATGTGTCACTTAAGGAAAGCTTTGAAAATAAACATAGTCACCTTGTTAGTGTGAATGCCCACTCAATTCCATGTGTTATGAGCATTGTTGATTCACGTCCATATGAAAATTTGCCTCTCATTTAGTTTATATACATCACATTTTTCAAGCCCACACTCTCCACAATACCATTTTCTTTATTACCTTTGCATCTAAGACTCAATATAATGCCATTTCCTTCATGATATTTTCCTTCACTCTTGGTGTTGTAAAATACCAAAACAATTACAAATATGTTATGGATGTAAGTTGTAATGACAATGGGCATTTATTAGTAAGATTAAGCCAAAATGAGTTTCTTAGTGTCAATTCTGAAGAGAAAACAATAGGAGTAAGTGAATCCAAATAAATATTGTTATCTCCAGCTTTTCATGTTCACATATTCCATCTTTCTAATAGTATCTAACATGTCAGGTCCTAGATATTTTATTGCATTCATAATGTTAGATGTTTGCCTCTTAAAATTCATAACATGGTTTAATAAAGTTTTCATATCCAATATGATTATTCTTTCAAAATATTGGCATGTCTCTAAACCACTTAGTGTGAAATTCATAGCATCCCCACTAATACTTATATAATGGAATAAAAACACATAATTAAGAATGTGTCAACAATCCACCGATCTTTTGGAAGTATGGTCAAGATTGTCATAAAGATACATGCATATTTTATCATTATTTCACATAAAACTAATGATTAGGATATAAACTCTATTAATTCTCACCTTGTGAGCTTATTATATATTGTTCATTAAAATTATATATGAAATTCCACAAAAGAAACTTTTCAACATCACAAAAACAAAATTTGGGATGACAACAATAACAACTATGATTTTGTTCCTTCAATTTATAGCATCATTAAATCATCACTCATTTATTCTTGAGAAATATGATTCCCCTTTACTCAATTCTATGAATCTTTATCTTTCAAACTCTCGCTTTCTTCTTCTTATTGACACCAATGTGACAATAATTTGCAAAATTTTGAAAATATCCCATAGCTATCTTTCTCTTCCCTCATCCCAAGCTAAGGATGAAGGAGACATATCCTTGGTCATACTAATATTGAGAACAAAATTTTTGAATCCTAACATGATTCTTACAAGTTGAGGAGAAGGTAACATAATTTTTATTATCATGAAACTTATGCATTGAGTAGTATACTCTAAAATTACACTCTTTCATACACTTTCACATTGTTTAAGATAAGAAGCTACTAATGAATATCGTCAATAAAAATAACATTTTAATTGTTCTTAATGAGTAGTCTCCTTTCTTTTGTATTTTTATCCATATTGAAAATCACAAAATTATAAACATCTAAATTTAAATAATTACTACATAGTAGCTAGCCCTTGCATCTTGGTTAAAATATAGCTTTCTTATGATTGTAGAATTTAAGAATCCTTAGTCATTGCCTTGAAATCATTATTCTAAGAATTGTATGATAGAGTCTGTGATGGAAACATGGAGAACATCTCATTTAGTAAATCTTGGTTTGGTAAGCTATGTGGACTTGAGGACAAGGTGCTTGCATTAAAAGTAAAGGAGTAAATTAAAGTGGGCCCCTTGGTGGAGTATGTCAAGGATTAGGTGGACTAAGTTGTTGATGTTGCTATAGAGTCCTCTTACATTTAGAAAAATAAATTGAGGCAATTAAGGTATCATTGACATGTTCATTGGATTCGAGGATAATATATAATGAGTTCTATTCATTAACCTTGAGATTAGAGAGCCTTCCCTCCTTAGTTTTGTAATTAAAATCATTCAAGTTTTCCCTTCTTTTTTACAACTACAAGTTTCCCCTTTTTCAATCTCTTCTATTAGTGTTATGACTATGAAAACATTGCTTTGAGTACATCCAAAATCTTGAAACTTGATAGTTATAGTCCAAATTCCTAAAAAAAAAATTATCCAGAAATTCCATTATTTTCCAAAAAAATATCTGAATCTGCAAATTTCAAATTTCAACGCATCAATCATTTATCACTTTTAGAAAGAAAGGATTATTACAATGTTAAGAAACATTGAAAATGAAATGCTTAGTAAGACGATAGTAAGTATCATTCAATGTTCTACGTAGCATTCATTTATATATTTTATTGCGAGGATACCCTCGTATAACTGCAGAAATGCGAAGTTTCAAACGTCGCCATGGCGTATAGAGACTAATGTAGGGTTGTGTATTTCGAAATTGCCGGATGCCCACCAAAGAAAAATGTATTGCGTTTTGGTGGAGATAAAACCAAATATTGATGGTACGTTGCATTAGATAAATCAAGATTTTATAAAGATTTGATGGTAAAAGTGGGTACATATGGGTGATAATATTTTATTTTGATTAAAATTAAAATAAAATAAATAAAAATATAATTAAAAATAATAAATTTTAATTTGCAAAATATTTTGAATTTTTTTTTGGTCAAATTTAGATTTATATAAGTTTGAAATTCAATGAATTATAGCATGTAGAATAAGAAATATATGTAATAAGAGTTGTCTATCTATTTCACAAATTATTGGAAGGCAGATTTCCTGTTCAAATCTAGAAAAAAAATTGAAAAAAACAAAATGTTGGAGTGTTTGAATAGTTTTTTATGATGGAAATAGATTTATCACTATCTAAAACCTTTGAGGCTCCCAAAATATTAAAATTTGACAATTATAATCTAGATTTTCAAAAACTTTTGCCAAATTTTATCATAATCTTACAAATTTCCATTACTTTCTAAACTAATTTATAATTTCTATAACTTAGCTAATACAATCATGTTCAATTTTCATGTAAATAAATTTACGAGATTCACTCTCTCCCTTAGTTTTATAATATTTTGATAAGGAAATTCAAACCATAAGGCTCGTTGGGCTTCTTCTAGCAATCGAACATCACAGAGTCTATCAGTTGAAGTCTCTTTTTTAAATAAATAGATTTCCATAAACATTCGTTAATATATAAATATTCAATACGATGGTGCCTTCAGTCGTCATGTTTTACGTACCACGACCATTGATTTCACATATTTTGTGGAGACATGGCTGGGAAACATATTTCACATCTGTGGTTGAGTGAGTGTATTTTTAAAATCACAATTACGTCACAGTTGTTATCTAATGAAAAAGTACCATATTGAAATACCATATTGAAAGTGTAAAAATTTGTTTTACAGCAGTAAATTTACGTAAATGTAAATGAGATTTTCACACAGCCTAAAATCTCAGGAGGAGACAGAGTAACTTTTGTTGTGAATTTATTTTGGTGAATCTCTCTGAGTGAAAGAGGATGTATTTTGTATGAGTCTTTTATTAATGAATATAAAGGCTTTTATGGGTTTGTCTTTTATTAATGAATATAAAGGCTTTTATGGGTTTGTAATACTCTGTTCTTAGAAATATTTTCAAGCTTCCCTGTGCTAAGATCCTGGAGAAAAACATAGCATTGTCTCTGTGTTCAGTTTGTTTATTTGTTTTTGGGATTTTACCAGAAAAATCCCCAATAGTATCAGAGCAGGTTCAGGCTCTTTAAAGGTGTCAAAGAAGCTGAAGATAGGAGTTTTTGGCTCCAACAGTTTCTCAGCAAAGTGAAGACTTAGTGAAAAGGATTCAGGTATTCCTCAAAGTTTTTTTTGTGTTACTGCTAAAGAAACAGTCAGTGTTTTAATACACAGTCAAGCATTTGAATCATAGTTAAAAAGTGCTAGAATGGCCAGCACCAGCATGGGTATGTTTAATCCTCAATTCCCACAGTTCAATGGGAAAAACTATGACTATTGGGCAATAACCATGAGAGCCATATTTGGTTGTCAAGATTTATGGGAAATAGTTCAAGATGGTTTTGAAGAACCAGGATATGAAAATGAGTTTAATAGGTTAACTCACGCAGAGAAAGATCTGCTGAAGAGCAATAGGAAAAATGATTCAAAAGTCTGTGTATTTTTGTATCAAGCAGTGGACCAGAGTGTGTTTCCAAGGATAGCAGCAGCTAAGACATCCAAAGAAGCATGGCAAACCCTCAAGACAGCCTATCAAGGCATGGAGAAAGTGAAAACAACAAAACTATAGTTGCTGAAGAGAGTCTTTGAAAATCTTTGCATGAAGGAGTGAGATAACATTGACTCATTCTTCATATATGTGATTGGTTTGGTCACACAAATGAGGACTCATGGAGAAGTTCTTGAAGAAAAGAGGATTGTGGAGAAACTTTTGAGGGTCCTACCCTCAAAGTTTGATGTGATTGTCATCACCATAGAAGAGACAAAATATCTCTCAAATTTTTCAGTTGATGAACTTCATGCATCACTGATAACACATGAGCAGAGGTTGAGTAGAAATGAAAACTCATCTCTAGAGCAAGCCTTCAAGACCCAGATGTCCTTTGGAAGAGGAAGAGGTCAAGGCAAAGGAAACAAAAGAGGAAGAGGCAGAAGCCAAAACAGAGGTGGAAGGAACAGTCCAGCAAATGCTCAAGGAAGAGGCAGCAATCCATATCAGAACCAAGGCCAAGGCAGCAGCCAACAAAGTCGACAACATCATGATCAAGGACAAAGGTATGAAAAATCCAATGTTCAATGTTATTATTGCAAAAAATATGGGCATTATGCCAATGATTGTAGGAAGAAACAGCATGATATGAATAATAGACCAAATGCCAATGTCACTAGAGAAAACATCAGTCAAGATAATGTGTTGTTAGCTTGTAACATGGCTGAAACAAATAGTGAAGACATATGGTTTTTTGACTCAGGTTGCAGCAACCATATGACAGGAAATATAGCTCTCTTTTCTGCCCTAGATAAAAATATGAAATCAGAAGTCACACTAGGAACTGATAGCAAAGTTTCTGTTATGGGAAAAGGGGAGGTAAAAATATTTACAAAGCAAGAAGAAAGGAAAACCATAGCAGATGTCTATTATGTCCCCGGAATGAGATGTAACCTCTTGAGTGTTGGACAACTTGTTCAAAAGGGTTACAATGTTTATTTTGTGAATGATGTGTGTACCATCATGGATATACCACCTAGCAAACGATGCATTGCTGAAGTGAGGATGACAAGGAACAGGATGTTCCCTCTTAGAATAAGAGCAGATTTGAAAAACAAAAATGAAATTGCAGCAGTGACCCAAGAGGCCTTCCAAAGTGTGCCAAAGGATGAGAACTGGTTGTGGC
>APFE031613719.1:0-14150 GCA_000404065.3 Pinus taeda
ACCAATGCGTCGGTTGCTACATTGGAAATATCAGTTCACGTGATCATCCCATGCACCACTAGTGTAGGAGTAGGAGTAGTGTTTTCTTTCAATTGTTTGCTTGCTTTCTTGTTTGCTTACATGGCTTGCTTGCTGCTTTGTTTTCTTGCTTCTTTCCTTACTTGCTTTGCTTTCATTTTCACTTTTTCTCTTGCTTTGATTTTTTCTTTGTGAGTTCACTCATTTCATATAGTTCTCTTGTTTTATTCACGGGTAGTTTTGCATGAAACCATGTATGACTCTTGAAGCAAGCTTGGTAAAGTAGAAGAGGGCTTGTACAACTATCACTACTTGGTTATCTATCCTCTTGTGTCTGTATGATGAGCTAGTTACTCTTATTCCATGATACATCGATGGAAAATACGTATTGTTTGAAGTGAACCTTGGTGAAAACACAACGCTTGCCTACCAACTAGTGTCACCTTATCTAGTCAGTTGTTTTTCGGTTAACCCTTGCTAACTCAGTCAAGTAGAGTAAAGTGAGGGGGGAAACCTTAACAGGAACGTCAAAGATACAATAAACTACTTCTCTACTGTAACAAGATCTCCTACTCTCAATAAGTCAGGTTCTGTCTTCCACCTCTAAAATGAATAAGTGGTATATTGTTTTTTAAGAATTTTCTTTTTATCTATGTTGTTTTATTTTTTTTAATAGATCATTTGTTATTTTTATTTGTTAATGTGGATATTGATAAATGTTATAGTTGACTTGAATGAGTTTTAAATACCATTTTATATGAATGGATATTATTTGTCGAATTGATGTTTTAGTGAGATGTAGCTATTAAATATTTATTAGTGATGCTTTACCCATTGCCTTAATATAATAAGATTCATTTTTTCTTAGAGGTATATATAATAAAGGGAATTTTTCTTTTTTTGTAAACTAGTGCAAAGTATTTTCATAAATCGAACAAGTTGTACATTGAGACCATATAGCTAGTTTTAGCAAAAAAGAAAAGCTTGGTAGGATAAATCTTCATCCATTTATAACAACATAAACACAATTCCTGCCCATTACGACTTGAAGCTTAAGTAGTACAAGACCAGAATATCCCTGAGGTCAAGATTTTGTTATCAGTAAAGAAACATTTTGCACCCTAAATGTTTCATAAAACCGTCGGACATGTGAAAAAAATACCCAACATGAAAGAATACATTCTCCTCTAAAACATGACTAAAAACTTGTAGAACAAAGTAAAGAAGTATTTTGCCACCGAATAACGGACCTAGGAACCAAGCAGTGTGTTGGATGTGCAATTTTAATTATTGACTATATTGAGGCCCTTCCAATATGCTAGAGGGCACACCACAACATCCCATGGGCGATACAAATCCATCACACATCGCAAAAAACATCTAGACCTAATCAAAATTCACCAAAAGAAACATCAAGACACCTAGACGAGATTCAATAACCATAATAATAATTGAGCCCAAGGTATCCAAAACTTAACCAAGAAAGACAAATGTTAATAAGAGAGAATAACTATATAATCAGGGGAATTAGTAGTAGGTGGAACATTAATGACTCTAGGAGGATAATAAAGCCCTTCAGAAGTTGAGTCTAATGCCACCTATTTTCCTACCCTACTCAAATGTGCAAAAACATAATCAAGGCAAAAACATACATTACACAGAAGACATTTAATGTCTTGTTGGTCTACAAAGAAATTGTAATTATCAACTTGCTTATCTCTTAGAACCATGCATAAGAGAGTATCCATCTCTTAGTGAAGCAAGAGAGAATGTAGGGAATGAAACCTTCATTTCATAAGCTTTCTAGGATCTAGAATCCATTTGAGGCCTTCCCCTCCTACCTCCAAATAGGAAAAGTAAGGGTGGCCCCTAAAATCCTTTTATTCTAGTTGAAGAATTTCTCTCTCGACTTCTAGAGGGACAAAATCAAATTATCTTTCTACAGAATCCCAACAAAACAACCTACAATGTTGAGAGCTAGAAATACTCACACCACCTATATGACTTGTCATTCTCACATCGAGGAGGCATGGTAGCAGAGAGAAGAGAATAGTCCCCAAAACCTTAGATGAAACAACTACAAACAAGAGAAATAGGAGAAAAAAACAAAGACCCTTTAAAGCCTGACCAAACCATAAGAAATTCATCCCCCAGACTCCACACCTGGGACCTAAATACAATATTGATCTGTAAAACCTGACAAGCTACATATGTGGACCTCTAAAAACCCAAAATGTAAGAGACATCATTGACACTTGACAACTACAAAATGGTTCCAAAATCATCCCCAAAGTTATGAAATATGGTAAACTTTACCACTAGAATCCCAAATGCAAATATACAGAAAGATTTACCCCTTGATATGTTAAACCCCCAGTTTCTCAGCATAGAATTTGACTAGTTCTTATATATCTAAAAACCAAATTACACTTTCAAACTGAAATTTAGACTCCTCTTTCTAAAACAACACAAAGAAATTATCAAGATACCAACAAATTCAAACTAGGACTAGGTAGGGATACCAAATACCTACAAAATAAGTTTCTTGAAGGGAAGAATTAGATAAGACAACTGCTAATTTGAAGATTGACCCATGTATTGTGATGCACAAGAATAAAATGACAAACATTGACTGAGTTCACTCATGAGCCTTAAGTAAATCACAGCAAATAATATCATTTTACCACTAGAAGGAATGCCACTACCAGCTTCATCAAAGTAGTGACATAATCCTCCCAAATGAACATACCTTACTACATTCTAATAACATGAGCAACAAGGTGAGGACGCCACCTCACCACCACCAAAAATAACAATGTACCTCTACCACCTTGTATAAACCACCATGCATTTATAATGAAGAGATATGAGGTTATTACCCCAAGCCAATAAATTGATTTTATGACATGACATCAGGAGAAGTGGACATGTGTAATGCCAACACACATTTGAAAAAACATTCCTTCCTGCGTCACACCCCCACTAGGGATAGTATAGGGAATTTTTTGAATGGATAAAATACATCTAATAACAAGTTCTTGATATCATAGAGAACTTTAGTGAACATTAAAAGTAACATTTCCTTATATATAAGTTTTAGGTTGAAGATAACTATGATTCTTCTTAGATAAAAAGTTAAGCATCCTCTTCTGATGATCATAAAACTCCAATATGGGCATTATGATATAGGCAATGTTGCAAGTGACAATTATTTTTCAAGTAAACATTCCATGCTTATTGTGCTTACATTTTGTCTTTAACATGCAATTATATATAATTTAGACCTTTCTTCAATATATGTAAGGAGGAACATAACATGGACACTAGAAATATCAATGATAATTATACTAGCCATGTTATAATGACTACAGTAATGGACACTCAATAAAGGATAAGTTGTTCATATAATATAGAACCAAATTTCCCTTATATTATACAAGACTTTGAATAAATAAACACTATTTTTGCATAAGGAGCAAGGACTACTCTAGGAGTCGTTTATAATCTTCTTAGTACTATTCCTGTCAATTTTTCTACCTTTCAGGTCTTTAGGTTTCAACATAGTTTGCAGTCATTACTCATGTCTCCTAGTTTATGGTGTGTAACGTCCTTCAATAAATGTGTTTTACGAATTATCTTTCTACTAATTTAAGGTAAGCCTAAAATGAAGCAAATGGGAAAATTATATGGTTTTCACGCCAATAACGTGTTTCTAGAGAAGTAAAAATTATGGATATTAGAGCACAAAATCAATCATAATTTGATATTAATGTTAGGTTTCTTATATTATAGACTATCCCCTTTCATTCAGTTTGGAATTATTATCACATATAAGCATGATAATTCAACCCATTGTATTTCGTACAACATTTTTAAAATATTATTCAAATCCTAATTTTTTATTTTTATAAGTTCTCTATTTTATTTAAGAAATATCATGCATTATTTCATTTTGTTCTCTATCAATCTAGATCGAAAGAACATGCACAAGAAAATACATAATTAATTGTCCAAAATAACACAAAGTAAAATGATAATATCCTTCTTAAAATTTTAGATTTTTTCTCTTTTCTTCAAATACCTTATAACTTTTGGAACAATGGTTCATGTTCCATTGTTGTATAATATCACTTTCGCATTAGCCTATATGCTATAATTAATTATCTTCAATTATTTGTACTAAATATAAGTATTTTATTGTATTTTTTATGATCCTATTAATATTTGAAACGTTAGTAAAAATCCCAATTATTGCAGGTAGAAATCAAAAGACAATATGAATTCCTTAATTATTTCCTCATAAAAACAACCAAATTGACAACAATAACAATTGTAAAGGGATTTTAGATTTTCCACGTAAAAAATTTCAATGTTCTAAATCTTAAATAAAATCCATCATCATAAAAATACTCGAGGAAAGAAGAGTTAATGTGGAAGAACAATAAAAAAAATAAAAGTAAAGTATAAAAATAGAAAAGATAAATGGTGAACTAAAAAATAAAAAACCTAAAACTATATATTATTATATATTGAAATTAAACTCAATATTCTAGGATAGTGATATAGTTAGTATAACAAAATTAAAAATAATTTAAATTAATATCATACTATACTAAGATATTTATATTTAATAGTATAATATGTTACAAATAAATCATTATAGTATATATTTCTAGTGTACAAATTAATAACATCATATTTAATTTATTAAAATTAAATTATAATTTTGATGATTTATTTAGAAATTTTTGAAATAGCAATCATAATTCTAGGAGTTAAATTATTGGAAAATTGCGAATGTTGGCGAAAATTATGAAATTACGCAATAGAGTACAATTATAGCTTTAATTAATAAAGAAATAGTTTATCATTTATCTATATGTTATTAAATTCTATTTACATTGTTAATGTAGTGATGTGTTTTTATTTATATTATATATATATTATTTTTTTAAATAGGAGGGACTAGTTCTCTTTAGAAGCATTATGGGCCCTCTTTTTATTACATATATTGGTACATATGCATGTCAGAGCACTGACAGCCATGACATTGAAGCTTAATCGCCATCACCAGGGTTTCCATGGATCAACATACGTTGCAGCGTATAGCTCCGCAGGAATTGAAACCGGCCGGGGGGCGTGCAAACCAACCTGCCCAACCGTCACATCATGCACTTGCGTGCATACTGTAATATATTTATTAATTAAATAATTTGATTTAAGGATAGATATCCATACTTGAGATGGTGTGTTGAGGAAGTGTAGGAAAAACTAGATTGTCTAATGAGAAGAAACCAGTTTCTAGTCATCCTAATATTTCCATCCCAATTGAGATTATGTGGATGTTTGGTAATCTCAAGGGATTTCCTAATTTCCCCCCTTCAATAGTGTTCTTCTCTAGTGATAATCCTCGCACTTTCTAAGAAAACACGATGCTTAGTTTTTGGGTTATGTTCAACAAGAGGTAAAGCACATGATCTTTGATTTTTAATGTCAACTTTGTCCTCATTCAATTTTCTTTGCAAGGAGTGTCTTTTTTAACCAATATAAATTTTACCACAAGAAGAATCATTTTAGTAAACTACCTTAAGTTGATGTTGATTAATACTATCCTTAAGAGACCTCATTCTTTTCTTGGTTGTTTTCATTGTTGTTAGTTGAGTGAATATTAATTTCTTACCCAAAATATTTGCAATTTTATGAGACTCGTTGAACGCAATGAGGGTATACCTTACCACATCGTGGTTGAGGGATTTGGGAGCTAACCTTTCCTTCAAATCCTCTTATAGTCATCTTAATGTGCTTTTATTTATAACATAGACTTTTAAATATAGAAGTTAAGTTATTTTTCTCTTCATCTAGGTGTTCATAGTCATATATTTTAAGGGCTCTAAGAGCAAGAGTACTAAGGACCCCAAAATTTTGAGAAGGATGATGATATGACTAAACATGGAGATAACTTTCTATCTGATTTTTTTTCCAGAATTCATGATGTCCTAGTGTACCATCCTTCTTCTTGGTAATAAGGCCATCTAGGAATAGTATGATTTTGTTATCTTCTAATTCCATGGTAATGTTTATTTCAGAATAGATAGAATTAAGGTGATTGAAAAAATTATCAATTTTTTCCTTACCACGAGTCCATTTTATGTTGGTATCATCAATGAATATGTTCCACCAAGTTGGCTTTAATTGGTAGAATTGAAGACATTTCTTCTCAAAGTAATCTAGATATAAATTCGCAACAATTGATGAGAGTGGAGATCTCATTTCTACCCGAGATATATTCTAATAAAAACTTCCTTGGAAACTAAAAGATGTGGAATTCAGACATATCTTAGCAATATTTGTTGTTTTTATATCAACAACCTCTTTAATAACATGAACAACCTCAACTAAAGGATTTTTGGTAAATAGGGTCAGCACATCAAAACTTACAAGAATGTTATCTTGATCTATTGTTTCATTTTTTGTAAGATTAACAAAATAATTGGAATATATAACAATAGAATCATTATTTCATAAAATAAGTTTAAGTATCTTGGCAACATATTTTTCCAATTCATAGCCGAGGGAGATACTATGGATTAGTAAAATATGTTGCGAAGATACTTAAACCTCTTATTGGAAATATTGATTCTTTTATTAAATATTCAAACGATTTTGTTAATCTTATAAAAAATGAAAGGGTGGATCAAGATGACATTCTTCTAAGTTCTTATGTGGTCTCCCTATTTATGAAAATTCATTTAGATGATGTCATTCATGATATTAAAGAGGTGATTGATCCGAAAACAAAAAAGATTGCTAAGATATGTTTGTGCTCCACGTTTTCCAGTTTCCAAGGAAGTTATTATGAGAAAATATCTAGAGTTTCAACGACATCTCCACTGTCACAAATTGTTGCAAACTTATGCTTCGATTACATTTAGAAGCAATCCCTTGAATTCTACCCTTTAAAGCCAAATTGGTGGAATAGATTCATTGATTACACCAACGTAAAATGGACTCATGGTAAATGAGAACTTGATAAGCTTTTCAATCACCTTAATTCTATCTCTTCTAAAATGAAGTTTACCATGGAACTAGAGGAGAACAAAAACATTTCATTCCTAGATGTTTTTATTAGCAGGAAGAAAGATGGTATGCTAGGACATCAATTCTTCAAGAAGAATGCTCATAAATAAAGTTATCTTCATTCTGAATCATACCATCATCCTTCCCAAAATTTTGGGGACCTTAATATTGTTGTAGTTAGGGCCCTTATAGTATCTGACTCTTAGAAATGGGATGAAGAGAAAAAGCGCTTAACATTTGTATTTAAAAGTCTAGGTTATAAAATAAAGGACATTAAGAGGGCTATAAGAGGGCTATAAGAAGAGATAAAGGAAAGGTTAACTCCCAAAGCCCTTGAGCATAACGTGGCAAGGTATACCTCCCTTACATTTAGGGATTTTTTGATAAGATTGCAAATATTTTAGCTAAGAAAGACATATTCACTCAATTCACAAAAACAAGAACAATCAAGCAAAGAATGAGGTCTATTAAGGATAGTATTGATCAACATCAGTTTAAAGGAGTTACAAAATTGATTGTTGTTATGGTAAAATTTATATTAGAGAAACATGTTGCTTGTTGCAAAGAAGACTGAAGGAGCACAAAGCTGACATTAAAAATGAAATATCACGCACTTCTTCCCTTGCCAATCACTCATCGAAAACTAAACATCATGTGTCACATCCCCAGGCCAGTGGTACTCTTTCAACCGCTCTTGACGAGGTGCGGCACCACCAAACACTTTCTTTTCACCAATACTTGTGCTCATGGACTATGCCTAACCACTTATTCCTACTTAGCTCGTGATTCTCAACCAAGTATTATTCATTATCCTTTATACCAATGAACACCCATACACATTCATTATCAACAACAATTATGAACGATGAACACAATTACATAGTATAAAGGGAGGGACAACTCCCTGAACAATGAGTCTGCCCAATAATATATTATACAACAGTTTACAATGTACAAGTATACTTGGAATGCCCGAGTTTCTTACGTAGTCAATTTTACAATCAAGGAAAACTCGGTTTCATTCCTTCATTCACCTTCGTGCACACTTGCACGATGGGCAGGCGCTCACTCGAGCCACCAAGAAACCCACGCCAAGACTTAGCACAAACGGGTGCTACACGTTCACCGTGCATGCCTCACCCAATCACCGGGCACGCCTTGCCTGCACCTTCACCCAACACTAAGTGCAACCTTCCACCATGCGACTAGCCCAAGGATGGGCGCATGAGACTTGTGCCTTCACCTTCTTATCTTGCACACTAGAACTGTGCACTTCTACTTCTTGTGCGAAGATGTGATGATCGAATGTGATGCTAAAATGCTCCAATGTTTCCACAATATATACCAAGCATGGGAGCTAAGTCTGGCACCCAGCTGACTTGCCCAATGCTTGTGCACACCCCTTACTTCATTGCCAAATTCCCACAACACATGTCGGCTTTGCTTCCATCGTAAGTCGGCCTCAAAACAAATCATTCAATGCTCCAAGGTGTATATAAACCAACGCTCTCCTCATATCATTGCATATGTTCATCACACACTTCATCACATAACTGTTGCACAACCATATCTCACCCTCCAACTGGTCGCTCACCCATAGTCACTCGTCGCCAAATGCGGTCGCACTTCGGGCAGAACCGCAGGACGTTACATCCTCCTCCATTTGAGTTCATTGTCGTCCTTAACAACATACCATCCTGGTATCCATCCACCAAGATCAAAACCAATGTCTGTCTCATCCTCTCTCCATGATATCAACTCCTCCACATACTACAACATCCCTGCAAGATATGTAGAACTACCATCTCCACCATGTGTCGTCCTCATCTTGTGAACTGTCCTCGTCGTCTACCTGATGCCAACATCTCTCTGGTACACTGCTAGCCCCCATGACTTGAACTAGTTAGATGATCAGCCCAACTATCATGCTCAAATCATAAGAATATTCCTCCTTATGCCTTCACCAGTCTGTCTCGGATTTTGCCACATCTCAGACTCACCAAGATCTCACCATGCTCAGGTCCATGAAAACTCCATCCCATTTGCAACATGTCATGATGCTTGATGCCAAGCCATCCCTGCACCATCTGTCATACTTGCTTAACCTATTTTAAAGGACTCAACTAATAATGAGCCCCATCTTCTTGTCCATCTAAGAAGATGTGGAGGGAGTAGAGCATGAAGGCTCACTCTCACTAATCATCTCAATCCACCTGTCAGGATCCTCAATCTCCATCCTCTGTAGATAAGTGACCCGATCCCCCTCTTGAACATTCGGCCTCACATATCCCTCATCATCATCATCATCATCATCTTCGACCACTTCGAGCCTTCTTGACAAATCCAAGGTACTATTTGAAAGTGTCCTGATGACCAATGATTGCTTAGTAAGCTTTGTCTCAACCATGGACAACCGCTTACTCATGTCATCCATCCGGGTTCTCGTCCTCCATTTTCATCACTGTGAACTTATAATCAGGCCTTGTTACTCCAATAGTAGGCACACCAATGGGTACATCTTCCCTTTCATCGTAAATGTATAGTGTCTTCAAATGTGTAAAAATCATAACATTAAACTGTTTCATAAATTCCATCCCCAGCATAGCCTCATAGTCATCTATCTGCACTATAGTGAAGTCAACCTTCCCTGTCCACTCACCAAGTGTTGTGTCCACGTTTTCAACTACATCAAGAACTTCATCCGGAGGAGAATTCACTGTCTTCATTTGTGCCTTGATCGGTACAAATTTCAGCCCAATCCTTCTTGCAATATCTTCTACCATGAAGTTGTGAGAAGCCCCACTATCCACCATAGTGAGTATATCAGCATCTCCAACTTTCATCCAAACATACTCCAACTTATCGCTCTCAGGATCCTTCCGAGAGATCACCTCTGTAGCAGCAGCAGCACCAAGTATCTGCATCATCCCCATAGAAGCTTCTTCATTCTTCCCATTAGATTGTGCAATCACAGCCACTTTCGGTTTAAAAGGGCAACGCTTCACTGTATGTGGTCCAGCACATATCCAACACTTCAAGACTTTCTTCGTCTTCGAATTGTCATCCGATTTTGAAGCATCTTCTTTCTTCTTATCTTTCGGTTTGTCGGACTTATTCTTCCTATCATCAGAAGTCTCATCATAATGCTCCACCAACTTGTCCACAGCAACAAAAGCTTCCTCAAGTGTTCTAATCCTCTGCCTCTTCACTTCATTGCGTGCCCAAGGCTTCAACCTGACAATTAAATTTAACACCTTGTCCCTCTCTGCCATGTCAGGAAGTTCTAGGACCGCACTTGCAAACTCCTGCTGATATGTCTGAAGGTTCCCTGTCTGCTTTATGAATTTTATCTTCATCCTTGCTTCCCATGTTTCATCATGAGGACTGAAATGGGCCTATAAAGCTCCTTTCATCTCATCCCATGAAGTGATGTTAGTAGCACTGCCACTGGCAAT
The DNA here is from genome assembly GCA_000404065.3 of Pinus taeda. Taxonomy (NCBI): domain Eukaryota; kingdom Viridiplantae; phylum Streptophyta; class Pinopsida; order Pinales; family Pinaceae; genus Pinus; species Pinus taeda. Next base: position 10,551 of record APFE031613719.1, read on the forward strand.
CTGGTCTATCCACCTTTGCCACCACATCTTAGCATCCTTTGTCAAGAACTGAGCAGCTACCTTGACCTTTGTCTCATCATCATATAGACCCAACCGTTCCAAGTATTGCTCCATGTCCCATAGAAAGTTGGCAAGAGTCTTTGCACTCCTTGTACCATCGGAAGATTCTGGTTCCTTGACTTTCACATGAGGCACTCCTTGTACCATCGAAAGATTTCAGTTCCTTGACTTTCACATGAGGCACTCCTCCACCTGAGTTATGCCTCACGACCTTATTCAACACTGCGATCTCATCTCTGGCTTCGTCAAGAGATTTCTTCAAGTCCATGATCTCTGCAAGACCCTGGTCCCTTACTTCTTCAACCTCCTTGACCCTTACTTCAAGTTGTGTACACATAAGATCAGTGTAGCCGTGTTGAGTTCGGAGTTCCTCAAGCTCTTCCTTCATCTTCAAAGTTGCCTCTTTCTCTTTCACGACCAAGTGAATCTTCTTATTCCAGTAAGCCTCCAAGTCCTCCACTTTCTCCAACACTTTTTCAATAAACCCAAGAGCAGTGTCCTTCGGACCATGACTAGACCCAATCTGTGATTCGGCCATTACTAATAGCCTCTTCCTTCTTTATAATCTAGTCTCGACCATGCAACAGCTTCACCTGCAACCTAATTCCTTGATGCAACACTTATCAAGAAGTGTTTCACCAACTTATTTCCTCTGCAAGTACCTGTCACCAGAGTCACTTCTTCCAAGTGTACCCACACCTGCACTTCGTCACGAGCAACCCTGCTCTAACACCATCTCCAACCGAGCTCTGATACCAACTCACAATAGTGTAGTGGGATCATCACTTCTTCATCAACCCCATCATCATCTAGCTCTCATACCAACTATCAAGTCGTGTATCAGCTTCAATGCTTCAACACCTGAACCTATTCACTAGCTCTCATACAAATTGCCAAGTTGTCTATCAGCTTCAATGCTTCAACACCTGAACCTCTTCACCAACTCTGATACCAACTGTCATGGCCCCAAGCTAGTGGTAGTCTTTCAACCGCTCTTGGCGAGGTGCGGCACCACCGAACACTTTCTTTTCACCAATACTTGTGCTCATGGACTACGCCTAACCACTTATTTATACTTAGCTTGTGATTCTCAACCAAGTATTATTCTTTATCCTTTATACCAATGAACACCCATACACATTCATTATCAATAGCAATTATAAACGATGAACACAATTGCACAATATAAAGGGAGGGGCAACTCCTTGAACAATGAGTTTGCCCAATAATATATTATACAAGAGTTTACAATGTACAAGTATACTTGGAAAGCCTAAGATTCATACTTCGCCAATTTTACAATCAAGGAAAACTTGGTTGCCTTCCTTCATTCACCTCCGTGCACACTTGAACGACAGGTGGGCGCTCACCCGAGCCACCAAGACACCCACACCAAGACTTAGCACAAACGGGCGCTACACGTTCACCGTGCACGCCTCACCCAATCACTGGACACACCTTGGCCGCACCTTCACCCAACACCAAGTGCAAACTTCCACCATGCGACTAGCCCAAGGATGGGCGCATGAGACTTGTGCCTTCACCTTCTTGTCTTACGGACTAGACTGCGCACTTCTACTTCTTGTGCAAAGATGTGATGATCAAAGGTGATGCTAAAATGCTCCAACGTTTCCACACTATATACCAAGCATGGGGGCTAAGTCTGGCACCCAACTGGCTTACCCAACGCTTGTGCACAACCCTTACTTCATTGCCAAACGCCCACAACACATGTCGGCTTTGCTTCCATTGTAAGTCAGCCTCAAACCAAATCGTTCAATGCTCCAAGGTGTATATAAACCAACACTCTGCTCATATCATTGCATATGTTTGTCACACACTTCATCGCATGACCGTCGCACAACCACAACTCGCCCACAGTCGCTCGTCGCCAAACGCGACCGTGCTTCGGGCAGAACCGCAAGATGTTACATCATGCCTTCTTAGAAAGCATCAGAATTATCGCTAGAGAAGAACACTATCGAAAGAGGAAAATTAGGGAAGCTCTTGAGATTATGAAACATCCACATAATCTCAACAGTGATGGTGACACTGAGATCAGTAGAAACTAGTTTCTTCTAATAAGGCAATATAGTTTTGCCAACAATTCTTAAGTATAACATCTCAAATATGAATATCTCTCTTTATCTTCAATTCTTTAATTAATAAATAAATTACTAAAATATAAATATTAACACATAACCACATTAATATCATATTAACATAAGTAGCATATAAATAAATAAAACATTATTTTCTTTATAGTTGAGCTTACTAATTACACTAATTAAACTATTACGTAATTCAATTATGTGTCCACCATTAATTTCAATAACTTAACTTTAAATTAATTAATATTTAAAAAAAACATAAATAAAAAACATTAACAATGTATAATTTTAATATAATTAATCGTTGTTGGTATCATTAATATAATTAATAATCATTATTATTTATGTGTAGCATTATGAATTATTATAATTATTATAAATAACTTAAATTATACAATTATAATTTATTTGCAGACGAAAATTGACGTGATATTGCTTTTATTATGAACACAATATCCCCTAAATATGCATCCATAAAAATGAATACCGTCATCCCCTCTATCTATATATATGTATAATAAAAAAAAAAGCACATCTCATTGGCCATAACGATTCTCCAATATCTCTGCAGTTTAACGATATTTATTTAAAACTGTAAAGATGTTAGTGAATGTATTATTTGCATATTGGTTTCATTTTACGTCATTCTAGATTAAAAGCAACTAATTATGTTTAGCATGTACCTATTTGTTTCTTGAATTATTGTAATCATTGCGCCAACAAAACATAAATAGTTGAACTCAAGCCAATGAGGGTTGTGGACACTGAACTAAGGCAGTGCAGTGTTACATGACATTGAGTAGAACATCGACATAATGAACTAATATTGAGTATGGGTCCCAGCAAAGGACTACCAAAAGAAAATAAATCGTCTTGAATGTGTGGTTCTTGCTTATAAGAATAATTTTTTTTAAAGTATATTATTACATTCTTTTATTTAGGTGCAGAAATAAAATGACTAGGATGATGATAGAAGAGACGGTTAAAATTCATATATATAAAATACCAAAATGTAAACATTAGTTAATTTAATTTAATTCATCTAAATATTTGATTTATTTATTTAAATCATGTTGAAATATGAATTTTTAAATTGTTATGGACTTTATAAATTAAAAAATGAATAAGGAGACTATTTTAATAAATGTTTTGAAACTATGGTTTTATGGTTTTAATGTGGTGTATAAAATATCATATAAAAAAGTGTAGTTCATTTTCAATTATTTTAATATTTTTATGAATCACAATGTTTTAAGAACTGTGCAATGTGATGTTTTATCTTGAAATTCATTTGTTTTTATTTTAGTGTAACTTGTAATAATGTGTTGTAATAATGTGTTTTTAGTCTTATGTGTTTCAGTGATTTCACTCGTAAATTTTTTTTTACACTATTCATCTCTTAATAGCATACCTACAAAATATTATTACA
>APFE031613719.1:29338-59841 GCA_000404065.3 Pinus taeda
GGTCTGGGGGCCAGCAGTCCCCCGACAGGGGTTTCGGGGGCAGAGCCCCCGAAGCTAAAAATAGATATAAAATTGCCTTGTAAAAGTGTATTAATTTATAGTCAATCTGGGCCGTTCTTAGGTAGATGATTTGACGCTAGAATTTATGTTTAGTTTAGGGTTTCTTGCCCTAGAAGGCAACCCCTCTCTTTGTATGAGGGCATTGTATTGAGGCTATGTAATAGATGTGTATTCTCCGAGTGAGAAACAAAGAGGTGATACTGTGAGAGAAAACAGAGGATATTACAACGAATTTGCTGTAGGTTGTGTCTCTTCATTTTGCTGGATAATAGAAAGGAAGGAATGGCTGTTCAGGGTGGACGTAGCCCAAATTGGGTCAACCACGTATATCTGTGTCTCTCTGGTCTTATGTGTTTTATGTGTTTATATTTATGCAATATTCTATGTGTTCCATTGCTCTGCAATATATAATTTTCTAACAAAAGCAACAAATTACAGAGATAACCATAAACACAGATATGTAACAGAAATAATACTTCATTTCATTAATGTAAAATACTGAAATATCTTACAAACAGTAATGGAAATAAACTAGCTAGGGCGATGGTAGCTTATCTCTGAGAAGAGATGTGGCAGCTACATGCCTCTTAACTGTCTTACAATGAGGCTCAAAGGTCTATTTATTGTTGAGAAACAATGGAAAACCCTAAACATCCAAAAACCTAACCCTAGAAGATGAAATGCAAAACCGTGGGCCCCATTTGGGTAAATTGGTACATCAACTTCCGGGGGTCGTAACTTTGGCATATGATCTCCATTTGACATGCACCATATCTCGTTAGAAAGATCTATCTGAGAACTACAACTCTAGGAAGAGAAACATCGGTCCATGGATGCATGTTGCTCCTAGTTTTCCCAAAAGGCACCATTTAGGGCCTCAAAACGACTTTGGAAGTTCAGGACCTGAAAAACTGCTAAAAATAGTAAGTTGTGCTACAATTAAGGAAACTGAAAGTGTTGAGAGAAACAATGGTGGGGGTCCAAGTGTACTTGGTAGGTGGCCACCAATGTCCACCTAGATCAATCCAACTAGTAGAAATAGAGAAGGGGAAAATCTAAACGAGCAAACCTAAATCAAAGGTCTTACATGCTTCTTTGAGGGAACAACCTATTCTGCTCTCAATAAGTTGGGATCCCTCTTCCACCCAAAAAATAAATAAGTGCCTATGCATAATCCTCTTGTCAAAAAATACAAAGGAGAAAGAAGAGAAAGGCTTCCCGTGACGAGAGGTGAAGCATGTAAATCCATTGGGGTACTGACCAGGCTCCCTAGAAGTGGAGCAATGTGTGTGTTCCTGCGTGACTCCAGCCGAGTACTATCTAGGCTTAACAGCAGTGGGGAAACACCAGAGATGAAAACTTATACTCTGAAAATTTTAAACTCGCAAGCCAAACTACCCTTCCTGATTTCGAGACATTGTGATCAAGTTGAATCTTGTTGTGGTGTTTGACTGAGTTGGAAAAAGGTGAACCATGTCTATCCATAGGCTAAGTGGTGAAACTGAAGTAACCCACACAATGATTCAATACTCCTTGATCGACCAAGGCCTTGTGTTGTCAATGAACCAAAACAGAGAAGATGGTATTCAACCAGTGTGTCGCCAAGTGTTGTAGCTGCTGCAACGCCCTCCAAAATTTTGGCCTACATCCAATTTCAGAGCCTTCCTTCATTTTTCCTTGATGTTTGCAAACACTTGGGCCCATCCCATGAGCTCATGTTAAGTCTTTACACCCTCCTCATTTTATTTTTCATCTGTCATCTTTTAGCATGTTTGTTGCAATGTCATGCTTGCAGTCATGTTCTAGCTATGTTCAAGGTATGTCCCTATGTGCACAAGTTGTGTTCGCTCCGTAAGAATCTATCGCACTCACACATGGAGTTTTATAAAATGTCATGCAAGTGTGATCGTAGTCATTCAATGATCTATCTTAAGTGTCGAACTTGTCCGTCACACTCTTTGGTTAGTCACACTGAGCATGTTGTCTTGTTGGTTTAAGGTGTCTTGTCGTCAAGTCATGTTGAGTGTGTGTTCACAAGGTCATGCATACACGAGTTCACTCGCTCACACATGTGACTATTTTAACAAATATCTGTCAACTAGACCACCCGCCATAAGATGAACCTCCACTGAGTTGCACTGTGTAGTCTCAGCCCTCAGTGACCAAGTACTCCTACCTAGAATTACGCAGAGATTGAGGCTACCTCCCAAGCAGTCAAGACTGCATAATCATGAAATTAACCTAGTTGAATTTCACCTAGAACAACGCAAAAGTTTCCAATAAGCTATCCTAATCTACGCTGCCCACAAGCCTATGCATTAAGCCTCTTGCTTGTCAACCAGAGAGTTTGACTGTTTTGACACCTAATCATTTGGATTGGGTGAATAACTGAAATTGATGTAAATAAATAATGGAGAATATGAATAGTCACCAGGAGATGAAATGAACAACCTCTCCCTCATGTATATAATAAACACCAACCTAAATGAAATCAATGAATTGAATTTCGTGGAGTTACCACCTGGCTTGACATGGTATCAGGGCCAAGTTCCTAAAATTAGTTGTAACTCCTTATCTACGCTCCTTGGGTTGTGAATAATTGTCTGGTATCCTTTCTGTGCCCTCTGGGATTTCTGCATCCTCTGGGCTCTCTGACATTCCCTCCTAACAGTTCGCATGATTTTTTTGCATGATTGTAACATCTCTCAATTTTCCAGAAGTGGAGCGGGAGTTGCCCATTCGACTCTGAAATTTTTCTTTTGCGATTTCATCTTCTTACTTTTGAGATTTTTTCATATCCGCTGGTGCTTTCATAGCTGCCCTGTATCATAGACGTTGTGACAGCTTCTGGAGGTATTGGAGTAGTTAGCAGGATTCAGCTCGCCTCTGTCTTTCCAAGAACTTTTCTTTTCCCTACGCTATGGTATCGTGACCATCTCAAGCTTTCAATCGGGAGGAGGAACCCACGCAGGATCTTCAATACCGGCCTGCTTTCTTATCTCCATAAGCCCTGCTGGCTCAAGCTAGTATTCCATGGCCCCTTCGACATTATGATGGTGCCTGAAACACTCTCCATTTATGATGATGGTGTCTATCATATGATTGAGCATATGATCTAGGAGCCTCGTGTCTCCAATATGCTTTCAAGCTTCTTCTCTTAGTGCAGGCCATAAGATTGGCTTGCTTAGAGCCGTTTTCTTTTCGTGACCAGTGCCTTATAATCCACACTCACCGCCCCTTATTGATCGTGAGAAGACTTGTCCATTGTTACTGCGAAGAAGAGGGCTAGCAGACCTAAATGCCCTATTACTGGCAAGAGAATTCACGGGATTCCCCATCTGAGACTTGCTAAGTACAAGAGGTCGAGGCTTAGCAGGAACCAGAGAATAGTTAATAGAGCCTATGGAGGTGTTTTATCTGGTTCAGCTGTATGTGACCAAATTATTAGAGCATTTTTGGTTGAAGAATAGAAGATTGTCAAGAAGGTTTTGAAGATGCAAAAGTCCAGAAGCTGATTTTGAAGACTTATATAATAACTTATATATTATTTCTCTTGAATTGCAACCATATTGTAATACAAAAAAAAAGTTGTGATAGTTTATATGCATAGAATATAGTTTTGATATTTGTATATTAAATGAAGAAGGAAGAATAAGGTTGTATTATTTTGAAGCACATTTTCCCAACAGAAGTATTTTTTTTTACAGTATGCATTCAATCATATCTATTGTGGGAATAGTTCTCACTGGCATGTAGAACTATCCTGAGTGGTCTCGGATGATAAAACACACCCTCATTTTCAATGAGTTGTGGAAAGGAGTGTGTGTCAGAGACAGAGACAATGAACCAGAACAACCTACCTCAGACAAAGAGATCATCATTTGGGAAAACAAGGAATAGCAAAGCTTATGCATTAATCACAACATCTATAAATGAAGAGGTGAGTCACCATATTTTGTCATTTTCAACTGCCTTTGAAGCCTTACAAAAGCTGAAAGAACTCTATGACTCACATTCTGCACTTGAAGTTGTTCAACTCATGATTGAACTCTTCTCTCTTGAACTGCAAAATAATGATCCTCTTGCTCTTGCATCTAAAGTAAAGTCTATAATGCATGATATCAAATCCACTAAGGTTGAAATGGATATTCGTATTATCGCTTTTCTCAAGGCATCCTACTTACTCCAATTATCTTGAGTCATTGCAAGAAAATGGAAATCTCAAAGATATCACCTTTGAATCTCTTGTGAAAACGTTTGTTGAAAAAGAGAAAGCTTTTGGAAAGAAGACAACCCATGAATCTTCTGAAGAGATTGTGTGCCTTGCTCATAAAGAAAATCATCCTGCTCAAGATTCTTCAAGAGGAAGAGGTGGTCGAAGAGGAAGAGGAAGATATTTCAGAGGTGGGGGGGCAGACACTCTCAAGGAGAAAAGGTAGATTTGCACTTCATATGTTGCAAAAGAAATGGATCACATGATGCCTCTACATGCAAGTTATCATGGGACAAAATTAAGCAGCAATGAAACCAACAGAAAGGAAAAACTGATGATACAGACAAAGGTAAATCACCTGAATCCACTCACTATGTTGTGGCACAATGTAATATTGGACTAAATGAAGATTTATTTAATGCTTCACTTTCTTCTTGGAAAAATGATTGGTTTCTTGATTTAGGAGAAACCTGCCACATGGCTCATAGAAAATATTTTTTTGAAGAATTTATTGACAATGTTGATGGAGCAGTATACTTTGCAGACCAATCAAAAATCAAGCCATCAGGGCTTGGCACAATCAGGCTTAAACTTCTTGGTCTTCCAGAATTTCTTCTGCATCATGTTCTATATCTCCCACAGCTCAAGAGAAACTTGTTGTCCTTGGTCCACTTCCGCTAGCAAGGCCACTCCATTCATATGTTTGATGGAAAGCTTGAGGTAAGAAAAGCATCTGACAACTCACTTGTCATGAGGGGAATAGAAGAAGAAAGGCTTCTCAAGCTGCAAGGAACCTCTGCTTGTGTACAAAATTTCTCATACAATTCTCATTATGAAGAAGGTACACTTCCATCAAGTTTATTATGGCATGCTAGATTTGGACATTTGAACTATGATAGCCTCCACTTGTTGAAGAAACATGGTGTTGTTGGTTTGCCTACAATTCCTACGAAACTTAAGCAATATGATTCTTCCGTTCTAAAAAAGCATAGCAAATAGTCTTTTCATGATTCACATTCAAGAGCACATAGAAAACTTGAACTCATTCATTCAGATTATGTGGTCCAATGCTTGTTCCTTCTACAAATGGAAATAAATATATGATTACATTTATTGATGACTACACCAGAATGTGTTGGGTTTATTTATTAAAGAACAAATATGATGCTTTTCAAACATTCAATAATTCTCATAAATGGATTGAAAATGATGCACAATCTCATATTGGGTCTATTTGTACTGATAATGGAAAAGAATACACATCAAATGAATTTGAAAACTATCTTTGCCAACATGGGATCAAATATCAAACAACTGTGCCTTATAATCCCCAATAGAATGGTGTAGCTAAAAGAATGAATAGGACAATCTTAAATATGGTACAATTCATGCTCATCTTAAAAATGTAAAGATAATGTTTTGGGTTGATGCTATTCTATGTGCTGCATATATAAAGAATAGATGTCCATCTAATGCTATTAGAAACAAGACTCCATATGAAATATGGTATGGACATGTTCCTTTGGTAAAGCCATCTTAGGGCATTGGTTCCACCTATTATGCCTTGATACCAAAGGTACATAGAAACAAACTTGGTGCTAGAAGTCATAAGTGTATCTTCCTGGGGTATTCAAACACCTCCAAAGCATATCATCTCTATGATGAAGTAAATAAAAAGTTTGTTGTATCTAGAGATGTAATTTTTCTTGAATCATCCAAAACTGCCAATGTTGTTGAGCGGAAAATTGATCACTTGGATAGATTCGCAAAAGAAAACTCATTTCAAGAATTTGATAATCAGATTCCACATCTTGAAGGGGGATTCCTATACTAGATCAACATGTGGAATCTTCTTTTGAAGAACACTCTCGCCTGCATGAAAGTCCAACAACGAATGATGCTTTAAGTGATGTGATTGACAGAATTGGGAGACTCAATCTTGATTTAGTCCCAACTCAATCAGCAGAGCAGCCTGGACCATTTGAAAAAGGTCCCCCAAAGTGGCTGACAAAGACACTTGAAAGTGTTCATCCTAATGAGGTTGGAAAGACAGGAACTAGAAATTCAAACCGGAAAAATGGAGGTGATGTGGATGACTCTAATTCACCTGTTGATATGGATGTTTCTTATGATTGTGAATTGAACTTGTCTATAGATTTTGAACCAAATTCCTTCAAAGAAGCTGCTTCTCATAATGAATGGAAAGAATCGATGCAAAAGGAGTATGATGCCCTCATAAAGAACGTCACTTGGAAGCTGGTTGATCCTCCATCAGGAACCAAACCAATTGGCTCCAAGTGGGTCTACAAGAACAAGTATAAAATTGATGGCTCACTTGACAAGCACAAAGCTAGGCTTGTGGCAAAAGGTTTTGCATAGAAGGAAGGGGTTGATTATGAGGAGACTTTTTCCCCCATATCAAAATGGGCTACCATCTGGACACTCTTTGCCCTAGCAGCTTAGAATGGTTGGAAAGTCTATCAAATGGATGTAAAAACTACTTTCTTGAATGGAGATCTAAAAGAGAATGTTATTATGTCCCAGCCTGAAGGATTTGTTGTGAAAGGACATGAACATAAAGTATGCAAACTGGTGAAGTCCTTGTATGAAAAACTAACTGAGCATCTTCTGAAACTCAATTTCAAACACTATGATCTTGATGATGCAACTTTTTTTGTCAAGAAAGTTGACAAAACAGTTGTATATCTTGTGGTATATGTAGATGATCTTTTGATGACAGGGAACAATGAAAGCTACATTGCATCCATAAAGAAGGAATTGGGGAAAACTTTTGAAATGAATGATTTGGGCTATGTTCATTACTATCTTGGTATTGAAGTAACCCAACATCCTAAGTCCATATTTCTTTCTCAAAAGAAATACATTGGAGATCTGTTGAATAGGTTTGGCATGACAGAATGCAATCCTCTTACTACTCCAATGGAACAAAACTTAAAGCTCACATCTATTGAAGGAAAAGAATTTGAGGATGCAACAAAGTATAGACAGCTTGTAGGAAGTCTCAACTACCTAACTACTACCAGACCAGACATTTCGTTTGCTGTTGGAATCCTCTCTGGGTTTATGAAAACGCCTTGCGAGGGACATTGGTTTGCTGCAAAAAGAGTTCTAAGGTACTTGAAGGGAACTCAAGATTTTGGAATCAAGTATACACAAGTGGACGACTTCAGCTTGATTGGATACTCTGATTCAAACTTCGATGGAGACAAAGAAATTGGGGTATCTACTTCAGGATATGCTATGAGTCTTGGATCAGGAGCTATCTCCTGGAGATCATGCAAACAATCAGTTCTAGTAGATTCCACAATAGAAGCAGAATACATGGCAGCAATTGAAGCAACAAAAGAAATTGTGTGGCTCAAGAAAATTCTTGAAGATCTGTAGGTAAAACAAGTACAATCAACTCCACTCATGATCGACAATACCTCTGCAATAAAGTTGGACAAGAACCCAAAGTTCCATGATCGAACGAAGCACATCAATACTGAATATCATCTGATTCGACATCATGTTGAGGTCAAAACAATCCATCTACGCCATTTTTCCACGAACGAGAAAATTGTAGACAACTTCACCAAAGCACTTGGAAGAGAAAAACTTGAAAGATTCAGAATGATGCTTGGACTCACAAACATCCCTTCAGATTAAGGGGGGGGGAATGTTGACACCTAATCATCAAGATTGGGTGAATAATTGAAATTGATGTAAATAAATAATGGAGAATATGAATAGTCACTGAGAGATGAAATGAACAACCTCTCCCTCATGTATATAATAAACACCAACCTAAATGAAATCAATGAATTGAATTTCGTGGAGTTACTACCTAGCCTGACAGACTGGAAAGTGACACTAGGCCTCACTCCTCCAAAAAATTGTGTATAAGCTGTCAGTATGCCTACCTCTACTAACTGAAGAACTTATGTAGACAAGAGGGACAAGAACCCACTACCTGTCACTGCAGTGTCTCTGAAAATTGCAGATTTATGTTACTCAGTCCCCTTGCCAACCTGCCTGCTGCTCCTCCTAAAAATTGTGCATTTTTCTTGGACTGTCCACCAGCTACCCGACACCCCACTCAGTGGGGCCACTGTACAAACATGTCCTTCATGACTAACACCCATTTCTGTGTAGTTTTTGCCAGTAAGATCCCGCAACTTTCTCCCAACCTCCATTGAGAATATGTGCAATTTTCACTTCCAGTCCTCCCTCTTTTCTGCACTGCCTTCCTTAGAAAAATTGTGCAGTTCTTCCTCTCAGTGGAGCCAGATCCTGCAAAATGTCACTGTTATTCCGGACTACTCAACCCAACCTCTTAATGACCTCTACACATGTTTTCTTGAGAGTGCCCCAAAGTCTTACATCCCAGCCTAAAATGTGCTTTGTGCAGTTTCAGAGTGTTGTCCTCTCTCCCAGTCACCTGCACTTGAAAACAAAATATGGTGCATCATAGTAGACTAAAAGATTTTTGTATTTGATGTCATCTTGTCATGAGTGATTGTAGATATAGGTACATGGATGAGACATGCCACGACGAAAAATGAGATGAACAAGGAGTGCATGATAGGATACTTGTTCATGAATGGATGAACACACGAAGCAATCCAAGTACCAACGAACGTGATACATGCACATGCAACATAAAGAGAACACCAAGATCATCGAAGACTCCGCACACCTTGCCTTGTGGGTGAAGCTATGATACACCAAGAGCACACTCATCACTCAACAACACTGTAGCTTGACATGGACACCACCATCAGTATGAACATACTAGCACTTTCATGTCGAGTCATGTCATGAGTCATCTCGGCCACATCACTTGTGGGCCATAATGCTGTAATAAATGTAATGTAACATGGAAGTCCAAGAGACCCACATACGAAGTTGAAGAGTCATGTTAATCGAAGAGTCATGTAAGTCAAACAATCATGAAGGAAGTCGAAAAGTCACAAGGGTCAAGTTCACCCTTGGCTATATATACCCCTCATTTGTCTATGAAAAATACTTTTCACCTTGGCTCCTCCCACATAGCCTTGAGAGTCCATGGTCTTTTCTTTGAGGAGCAAGCAATGTCTCCAACGCCCCACTATCGGGGTTAGTGATGTATGGTGTACCGATGTGTCTTGGAGCTTTTGCTTAATTCAGAAGCCTATTAATAGGCCAACAAATTTCACACATGTATTTTATTTATTTGTAAGACTATTCTTTGGACACTTGTAATGCATGTTGCTTTAACCTATATTAATACAGTTGAGCTACTTTGGTTGTTTTAGTGCATATGCTATTGGAAATGTGTTGTATTAGTTGTTAACATTGTCTCGCCTGTCTGGACTACTTCGCAAGGCACTCGACAAATTCATCCTTGTAAATTTGTTATAGCAATCGTTGTACTCATGTGGACTATTCTAGTAGGTGTTGTACGTGTTATCTGTTCACTTTGTGTTGGTGACTTCTGCATTCGTGTGGACTACTCTGCAGAAATATACTCATGTCCTGCTGTGTTGTTTGTATCTAACAGAGTTGGGACTATTCCCTTTCGAATTGAGACTCACTCTCACCCTCACCCTCTACAGTTAAAGAACCTTGACACAAGCAACACTAAGCACTCACCAGGAACACGAAACTCATTGTTCGAAGATTATGTATACCACTCTCATGTGCTGAAAAGCAAGAGCTAAGGCATATCATTAAGATAATGGAAAACGGGTGTTAGGTCCCTATATTACTAGTCTAGCCCCTTATTGTTATTAGTGCAACCCCCTTATTGTATTTTTGTGCCCATGTAGTCCCCATGTTCTTATCATTGTGCCCCATAGAATCCCATTATTGTTATTGTTGTGCCCCTACGATATTATTGTTATGTAGGCTCTGATTATATTGGGACCACTTGGACTCCTATATATAGAAAGGAGGTATTTTCATTTGTATCATCGAATAATTGTTCATTTTTGTAATGTAAAGGAGGTTTCCCCCTCAAAGAGTCTGATCTTGAAGTCGTTGATCTATCTTTTCTATCTTTTTGTGAGTTGGTTTCATAACATTCGGTATCAGAGCTTTGGATTCTAGGGTTTCACTACTCCAAAATAGGTCATCGTGGAATTTTTGCTATAAAGTTTTCTCTACAAAGCTTCAGACGCAAAGAAAACAACCTATTTTAGCTGAAATGCCCTCGTAGTGGGGGTATGTAGAGCCTCTAACTTACACCTCATCATCCACTATTACCTACTGTTTTTCATCACTTACCTCTCTCTTTTGCCTCATTTTCATTGTAAAACCACCCAGATCATTACATTAGATGTCATTAAGCATGATCAAGTGAGCTTTGCTAATGTGTGACTGTTTTGTTTAGATTTTGACATATTTACATGCATTCCGCAGCTCTCTGCCGATTCCGCAGCCATCTGCTGATTCTGCAGCCATCTGGTGATTCCGCAGCCTTTTTGTTGTTCTCAAGGCTCCACGTGCCATTTTGCCAAATGAGCCACATGGGTACTTAGGTATCAAGGTGCTCGAGGTTCCTGTGCCATTTGTTCAATCATCCACGTCATCTGTACCTCCGGTCAAACAGGGGCAAGATCCGGTCAACGAAGGCAGCTTAATGGTGATGCGTAAGCTGTTCGTTCACGTCAACTCAAACGGTGACTTGCCCGTGTTACGCAGGATGTGGGGGACATAATCCAACTCTGGATTTAATGCCCATGACGACCAGGACCTCTAGCTCACCCACGCAGGCTCAAGACGTGTTATTGCAGTTTTAATTACGCATGACAGTTTGTTTATTTTCAGTTTTAGCAGCACGCATAGGCTATCCTTCAGATGCCTATAAATACTTGCGTCTGCGTACACTTATGTTAACTTTTGCTTGCTGTATTTTTATGAACTTATTATAATTTTCGTGCATTTCCAAGACTCTGTTTTAATAGTGCTGTTCTAGCACTCTTGATTGTGAATTTCTGCACATGGAGTAATAGAAGCAGTGTTGTTTTGAAGCTTTCAACACTTTGAGTCTTCTTTGGGTTATGTGAATGGAGGGCTCCTGTTCATATTAGCCTTGTATAGTATTTTTATGTTCAGCATTTCCTTTTCTTGACCTATGTACAACATAATTCACTTCATTTTCATTCATTTTGAATGCTTTCTTTTAAGCTGATCAGCATTGTTCTTTTGCAGGTTTTGACCCGGGATTACTTGTGTGTTTATGTGTTTGCTTTATATCTAGTGGTAGTTTCAGTTGACAGATTCAAAGTTGCTGCCTTTACTTTATTTCCATAGCTAATTTTTAGTCTTATTTCTCAAATCTGTCTGCTAACATATGAATGGTCTCTTTATTATAAATTGTTTATCTTTTTGAGATCAGAATACTAATAACTTGCAGCTGACTTTGGGTACTTTTTAGACTACTCTTTAACTACTTTCTAATCGTTCTTTACACAGTACTATGTGATAGAGGCAGAGAGTTAGAAAGAGCAAAATATTATCACTAATCTTTAAAGTATATTTTTCTCATTTTTATCATTTCTTAGACTTACCTTTAGCTACTTCTTAATCGTGTCTTACACAGTACTATGTGTTAGAGGTAGAGAGTTAGGAAGAGATAAACATTATCATTGGTCTTTTAAGTGATTTTCTTACTTTTTATTTTGCAGCAGCATGAATGGTGTCTAATACCATTAGAAAGTGGTTCTTTGCTTTCAGTTCATTTTAATTCATTTATTTCCTTCAAGTATTTTCCTTTTCAGCAAGTAGTTAGAAACCACTAATCACACACCCTCACTCATCTAGAATTCACTCCACACACACCATCACTCCTTTGCTTATAAATACATCACTCCATCTTAGGAAGATAAATTAATCACAAACAACACCCCCCAAATGACAAAAAGCTTTAAGAGGTTGCTTAAGTACATATAGTACACCTTCACTTCATCAACTTACGAGCCCCGGGTTGACAATTAATGATATCAATTTAGGAATACTAAATTGACCAAACAATGGGCACTTTGAAACACAAAGCGTGGTTGTCTTCACTGTTATATCTTTCTTGCTTGCTAGTTCACATAATCGGGTTTCTTGCAGACCAATCCTTCACCAACATGGGTCAACCAATGCGTCAATGGCTGCATTGGAAATATTAGTTCACATGATCAGTCCCATGCACCGTTAGTGTAGGAGTAGGAGTAGTGTTTGCTTTTAGCTGTTTGTTTGCATGTTTGTTTGCTTACATTGCTTGTTTGCTGGTTTGTTTGCTTGCCTCTTTACTTACTTGCTTTGCTTTCATTTCACTTTTTCTCTTGCTTTGATTTCTTTTTGTGAGTTCTCTCATTTCATATAGTTCACTTGTTTTGTTCTTAGGGTAGTTTTGCATGAAACCATGTATGACTTTTGAAGCGAGCTTGGTAAGGTACAAGAGGGCTTGTACAACTATCACTACTTTGTTATCTGTCATCTTGCCTCTGTATGATGAGCTAGTTACCCTTAGCCCATGATACATTGAAGGAAAATAGGTATTGTTCGAAGTGAACCTTGGTGAAAATGCAATGCTTGCATGACAACTAGTGTCACCTTCTCTAGTCGGTAGTTTTTGGGTTAACCCTTGTTAACTTAGTCAGGTAGAGTAAAGTGAGGGGGAAAACCTTAACATGAATGTCAAAGATACAATAAAATACTTCTCTACTATAACAAGCTCTTCAGCTTTCAATAAGTTAGGATCTATCTTTCACCTCTAAAATGAATAAGTGCTATACATAGTTAAAAAAATTGAAAAAAGTGAAAAAAAGGTATGAAAAAAAATAAATTTGAAAATGAATAAGGTGAAAGAAGAGAAAGGCTTCATGTGTAGAGAGGTGATGCAAGTAACTTTTCCGAGGAACTAACCAGGCTCGCTAGTAGAGGAGCCATTCTTGTGTTCCTATGTTACTCAACCAAGGTACTGTCTAGGCCTGCTGGCAACGAAGCAATGGCAGAGATGAAACTAAGACTCTAACAACTATACTACTTATGCACCAATATACCCCTCAACCCCAATCAAAACAACTATGTTTCCTTGGCTTAGAATGTGTGTCAATCAACCAAGAGGTTGGAAGATGCTACACCTTACAATCAAGCTAGTTTGAAACCAAGAGGAGCTGAGAACTGAACAATACTTCCGGAGGTGTTAGACTTGTTTTTCATGAACAAGGTCCATTTAGAGAGCTAGAGTTCTACTAGTGTATTGCCAAGTGTTGTAGTGGCTACAACCACCCTCTAAAAAGTTTCCTAAGCCTCATTTTGGAGCTTCCCTTCCAAAGTTCAAAGTAGCTTGCCTTGCTTCATCAAGTTCACAAGCTTGAGTATTTTTCTTGCACAAAGGCATTGTGTCGATCCCAACTTGATGTACTCCCCTCCCAAGTTGTTCACCTAGAATTGGTCCAGTTGTAGGCTGAGAAGCTTCCCCAAGAAATTTTTTCATTTCTAGAGGGAAACCAACCTTCCCTCCAGAAATTGCACAATCCTATCTGGTAGCCTGTTGGGCTCCCACATTGTGCAATCTGCCAGTCAACACTCCAAGCAGGAATTACAAAATTTTCCCTAGGAGGGTTGTTTAGCCTAGAATTTGCACTAATCTGGGTAGCACTTAGCTTCGTTTACTAGAAATTGCAAAAATCTCCTAGGCACTCATCCCAACACCCAACCAAAAATGCACATTTCCTTCAAGCAGTCAGAAAACCTCTTGCATGTGCAGCAGAGTTGACCGGTTCCCTCCCAAATCGAGAAAAATAGACTTGCATGCATGGGCTACTTCTGCCAAGGTAGCATGCCAAGCCTTCCCTTTTTTGAGGGATCTATGTTTAACAGTTGGAGGTTACATGCAATGATCATTTTAGAAACCTCCCATGAAGTGTCACTTTCCATAAATTTGTGGCATGCGCGTCACAACCTCGATATTGTCAAAGCTCACCAACTTGACATTGCAGTGCTCATTCCTCACATCAACCTTGCATCTTTGACCTCCTGCATCACATCTAAGAGTAGTCAGCACATTTAGCTCAAATTCTTGGGGTAAGCCTGCTTCCCATGCCTTGTGTTGCATTTCTATCGCTTTTTGTGTTTTCACTTGTATGAGTATTATTTTCTTCATTCCTTTGAGTTCCTCCAATTGCTTACATGTATATTATCTTTTCCTAGCACTGTTTTAGTTTTCATTAACATCTCACTACTGTTGCATGCATGAAACTGTTTTTCATGAATGGTCGCCGATTTGATGACTCGCCTCATCCACATGCATGTTGTTCCATTTTGTGAATCAATCATTCATCATTTTCATGTATGATCATTCACTCATGCCTACACTTGTTGTCATCATGCTTTCACTGTCCTATTTGTTCAGTTGCCCATCGATGAGTCAGGCTAACCTTGGTCTAGACTTTGCCTTCACCAAGGTTGCATTGCACAATTTGGGGAAGGAAGGCTTTGTCTTCCTCTCCAGAAATGCACATTTTTACCTAGCACTAGCCTCCAGTACTTTTTTGTGCATTTCTGGAGAAGAATGACTACTTGGCCCTAGAAATTGCGCAAATCATTCCCTCGGCCTGTAGTCCCTCCGAGATAGAATTGTGCATTATGCAATACCAGTAGCCAATAGCCAAATTGGATTGTGCATTGTGTAGTTCCAATAGCCATTCAATCTCCCAATAGCCCAAACTGTGCCTTGCGCTGTTGTTGCAGTCAGGCTCCCGACCTCTTGGCCGAAATTATGCAACCTTCATGATCAATCACACAAGTATGTTGTAAGCTAGTTCTCAAGTTCGTTTTGGTTTTCGACTGACAGATTGCTTGCCATGAGTGTTGCCATGTCCCCAAGTACTGCAGGTGTTCATATACCTCCCAATAGTATGGGTATAATGGTTTCCCTAGAGCACACCTGGAGATGCAATCGATCAAATGTCTAGAGCTTACCTACTCATGAAGATACCAGGTTATTCGTAGACAAGGACACCAAGATATGACAACAATAGCATCACAGCAAGAAGAATTATGAATAACAGCTGAAAGCAGCATACCAAATGTAGCAGATGCAATGACTACAGTGAACACAATGAATGTAATGAACACAAAAAACACAATGAGTTCAAGAGAAAGGTTTTTAACAACACGTGGGTGGGACAAAGCTGCAAGCTCAAGAAGATGAAGGAAACTTTGGAGACTCAAGCTATGAGATGATGGTGCTACATTATGATCACACAAATATAGGGAATTGAACAAAGAAGGAGTTTCATGTGTTGAAGTGGCAAATATAGGAAGAACATGAAGCTGCACAAACCGACAAGTGAGTTTCAGTAGGAATAAGAACAACAATGGGTGCAACATGCACTCACAGATAAAACTACGCCCGTATAAGGTAAATACCCATCCCAGCAGCTAGCAAGGAGCAGACATGGTGAGTAGTGTTGTTGATCACATGAAATGTATTCAACATCATGCATGCTATTGTGTGCACACATGCAATCCAACCCATTTAGTACACTCACAAAGGCGAAGACAAGAAGCAATTCCAACTGGAGCTGAACATGTACATCCACAAGTTGATGCGCATGACCACCAGCGCACACTTGAAGATAAATACAGACACTATGCATCAGTGTGTTTTTGGTTTAGTCTCACCCAAGAAGACCATGCGCATGATAGAAAACAAGTTGGATGAAGGGGCCAAACCAATGCACTGGTTGCAACAGAGGCAATAGTTTGCTTCAGCAAGATGTCACCATGAGGTGCATGCACACCATCACATATGACCAAGATTGGCATCAACTCATCCCCTTCACCATCACAAGAATGTCAAATAGTTGGTCTCATCACAGCAGACCTAGTGCCAATGATGTCTTGCTTGGCTTGATCAAGGCATGTTGTCTCACATGAGTACATGTGCATTGTAACATTGAGTCATGTCAAGTGTAAGTCAAGTGTCGATAGTTGTGTGTAACAGTCATACAGTAGGTGAAGAGTCAAGAGGGTAGTTGAATTGTCACAGAGGTGAATGTCAAAGGTCACCCCACCCTTTGCTATAAATAGTCCCTCATAACTCATTGTATAGGCTTTTGGTCATCCAAGCTTCTATTGAGACTATCTTGAAGAAATCTTGGATAGTATTGTAACATGCCTTTAGCTTCTCCACTGCATGGAGCTCGTACATATCTTTGGACTAGCATATGGATGTGGTTGTAACATTTCCCTGATGGTGCTAGAAAGTTTACATGGATGTATTTTATTATTAGAACTTAAAATTCTTTATATAATAAGAGCCAATACATCTTCATGCATATGTTGTTATTGTAGTTGGACTGATCCCATTGCCTAAATGATATATGTTGTTTAACTTACATATTTGTGTCTGAACTCGTTGCAAATATGTTGTTAGTTTAACCATCACTTTGGATTGTCTACTATTCTTATTTCCATCTTGTGATTCATATTCGCTCATGTGTTCCCTTCCCAGCTAAGTACTGATACAGGTTGTCAAGGGCTGCACTCATCTCACCTCCTTTGCGTTAGAACCTTTCATGCACCTTTCGTGACCCACTTCAGTGGTCGCACCCTTGCTACTAATAGAGTTATCTCAGTTGACTTTGTGTGACATTGTGCTCAAGGCATTACCTTATGACCCATTGCCGGGACTCCTACACCAAACAGTCTGAGGTCTAATTGGGACTTCTTAATGGGCAGATCCCCTTGACATATTGGCAGGTCCAGGATTGTCAATAGATTGGAATCATCAACTAGGCCAAATTGGAGCTTGATTGTATAATACAGGTTGGAGCCTATTTTCATTGACGAATGGAGTCTTCATATAGGGTTGGATCCTTGATGTCTTTTTGTACTTCAATTGTCTGAAAAATAGGATTGGAGTCCTCACCATTCTTGCTAATAAAATTACTCTTTTGTTGTACATATTTGTGTCCTAATTTACTAAGTGATATTTAATGGCATAAAGGTAACAATCTTGAAAGAAATATTGATTCACCCCCCTTCTGAGTATTTCCAACAATTGGTATTATAGCCAATACTTTCACTCACAACCAAATGGCTAGAATGTAGATCCCTGGAATAAAAATGGAAAAGACAAGGAAGAAAGCCTCCAAACCTAGTAAAGGTTCCTTTTCATTGATCATGAAAACATAAGAAAATCATGTTGAGAAAGCTCTATTGTTTGATGGAGCAAACTATGAGTTGTGGAGACAAAGAATGAGATTATTTTTGATGGCTCATAGATTTGATGTATGGAATTCAATGACTATTGAAAGCTTGAAGGAGTCAAAATAGTTTAATAGAATAGATATAAAATAAATCTTGAGTGGCCTTCCAAACCCTATAAAGGTCAAAGTAGAGAAATGTTCATCAACAAAAGAGATTTTGGAAAACCTTTAAGATCTTCAGTCAAAAGGATGGTGGATCATCACCTTACATCAAGAGGATGTTAGCAGAGAGCTCAAAGACAATATAGGACCATAGATGATAGCTAAAATCAAAATCGATGTCACTATGAAGTTCAAGCAAGACCTATAAGATGAAGAAAATGAAGGAGACCTCATATATCATCTCAAAGAAAAAATTGTGGTTTCTCTAGAAGAGATAAGTAGATTGAATAAGGAAAATGTGGAACTCAGGAAGTGGCTACATGATGTTGATCATGGATTTGACAAAACAAATGAGGAAGTTATTCTTTCAAAGCATCAAGTACGAGAAAGAAATGAGGATATCAACAAGCTTAAGGTAGAATTGCATCAAAACGAAAAAATCCACAATGAAGAAGTCACGTTCATGACAAATCAATTAGAAGAAGAAAAAATAAGAGAAGATATTTTGACAAGTGATCTCAATTAGAAATCCAAGCAGTTGAGTAAATTTGAGGTACAAATTGGTAAATATAACGAAGAAGTTACCTCCCTAAAGGATTAGCTAGAAGAAGCAAAAAAATAGATGCAAGGAGCTAAAGTTAATAATTTAAAGGAAGAATGGGTCTTCATAAAAGGACAAGTTGATGAAGTAGAGAAGGAAACAAAAATCATGGCATGGTAACTAAAAGAAAATGATGAAGATACTTATAAATTTGAAGCAAATGTCATCTCATTTAAAGTCCAAGCATGTTAAGCAACAAGTATGAAGGAAGAAATGGAGAGTCAATTGTCAAAAAAATAAAAATACTATGAGAAGATGAAGGAAGAGAATTTTTTTTATAAATAAAGAATTTGATCAAATAAAAAAATGTGAAGTGTTTTCAAGCCTTGGATGACATCCTCAATCGCTAAAAATCCCCTCCTTACAAATATGGCATTGGATGTTCAGGTGAGTCTTCCAGAAAAAGTGTTGCAAAGATAATACATAAAAGAAGAAGAATACAGAGAAGCTTGAAATTTGTATCGCTAGCTCCAACAAAAAAAAGGAAAGGAGTCCAAATAACTTTTGAAGAACCTATGCTGAAGAAGTTATGTTCATGCTACATGTAGCAATAAATATGATCAAGGAATATCATAGTAGAATAACTCCAAATGTTTAGTAAGGAAATCCTTATTACAAGACATGCACTACCTTTATGTGCTATCTTAGTAAAGTATCGGCTTGACTAGGATAGTAAGTGGAGGTAAGTGTGATAACTTTGTTGGAAACAAGCGTGTGACCTTACAACAATTCAAGCGAGATGCATGGGGGTTCTCACACACTAGGGCGGGGGGAGGGGAAGAAGTGTGCCCCTTAGAATCTTGTAATAGCACAAAACCTTAAAGGAACACATGAGGAGAGGCTGGAAGTAGAATAGACAACAATCCAAAGCGACAATTTAACACAACAACATGTCTTGAAAAATATTCATGTCATCACATACAAAATAGTTCATACACAAATGCATAAGTTAAATAACATACATTTTTAAAGTAACTAGAATAGTCGAACTACAATAACAACATGTGCATGAAAATTTCATGGCTCACTTATATTATTAAGTGAGAATTCTATCCATACATACATAATTGATGGCCACTAGCCCCAGTAATGGAACATTACAGTTAACACCACCTTCTCCTCAAAAGATATGTACTCACTCTACACTAAGGAGAATCCAAGGATCATCACAATAATCTCCAACCCGTCTCTAAGAAATGCCTACACAAAAGCTTGTTTCACAAAAGCCTCTACTATGTGTTATGAGGTTCTATATATAACAAAGGGTGGGGTGACCCTTGAGATTCCCCTTTGACTCTTGGACAACCCTCATGACTCTTTGCACTACATAGTGACTGTTCACATCCACTAATGACACTTGGAATTTCATTTACAGTATATTTACAAATAATAATACAATTTCCACATATACCCATGTCAGACAAAATAGGCTTGAGTTAGCCAAATAGGACAAAGAACATCACTCGAGGTCTTAAGGAAAGACCAACACAACAACATCCTCTTCATGGTCTGTTTTGAAAAACCGAATAAGATAGTCTTCCTTCCAAAAAGTGTGCAATCTGACCTAGTATTGTAGCTCCTCCAAGAAATTGCACAATTCTAGGCAGTAGTCACCTGTTCCTCCCAGAAATTGTGCAATCCCTATGAGACAGCTACCCAAGTTCTTCTCAAAAATTGTGCAAATCCCTCTCTCAGTTAAGCAGGTTGTTGCATGTTCCTTCAGGTTTACTGGTTCCCTGAGGGACTGACAAAAACTAATTTGCATGCATGTGTTTCTCTTACTGAAGTGTCAAAAGGAAGAATGTAGTGGGCATCCTTAGATCTAGGGACCTATTTTTAGCTGTTGGAGGTTACATGCAAAGATAATTTTAGAAACCTCTCGCCAAGTGTGTCTTTTTCCTAGATTTGTGTCATGCATTTCATAACCTCGATCTTATCAGAACTCATGAATCGGATGCTGTAGAGCTCATTCCTCACATCAACCTTACAACTTTCACATCCCACATTACATTGAGGAGCCTTCAACACTTTCAACTTAGTTGTTTCATGGTAAGTCTACTTTTCATGTCTTGCATTGTGTTTCTATCACCTCTTGTGTTCGCTTTGTGTAAGTGTTGCTTGCTTGATTTCAATGAGCACTTGCTATCGTTTTGATGCATGTTAGCTTGTAGAAGCAACGTTTCAGTTTTCGTTTGCTTCTAATTGTTGTTGCATGCATGACACTCTTTTTTCACCGATGACTGTCGTTATGACAAATCGCTACACATGCATGCATTTTTTCCTATTTTTTGAATCTCGCACTTACTATTTGCATGCAATATCATTCTCTCTTGTTTACACTCAATATCACCATGCATTCAAACTTCTCATCTTTTGAGTCACACGTTAGCAGGTTTGGGCTATGTTGGCTCGGAGCTTGCCTTGCTCCCATAGTATTTCGCATTTCTGGAAGTGAAGGTTCTTCCTTCCCTCTAGAAACTATGCAAGTCTACACTAGGACTAACCTTTGAGCTTGCATTTTGCAATTCTGGGAGGTAGTGCCTTGTTAGCCCCAGAAACATCGTAATACAGTTTGCTGGTTTGCATGTCACTATGACTAAAATTGAGCATTGCGCAGTTTTAGTCCTTATCACGCCATGTTGGAATTTGCATTGCATAATTTGAGTAGTGAGTCAGCCTCCCAATAGCCTGGACTGTGCCTTCTACAGTTTTTGCAGTCAGTCTCCCAGTGTCGCGATGAAAATTGTGCAATCTTCATAGACAGTCACATAGTTATGTTGCATGTCAGTCCTATAGGATTTTCTAGTTTTCAAATCATAGATTTCTTCTCATGAGTGTTTCTATGTCTCCAAGTATCACAAGTATTCGTCTGCTTCTAAGCGGAACATGTATAATTGTTTCTAGGAGAGCAGATTCAAGGACACCGTTGAGAGTGCAACTAGGGATGCAATTGATCAAGTGTCTATGAACATTCCTATCTATGAAAACCTCAAGCTGTTCATGGACAAGGATATCAAGATGAAATGGAAGTGACATCACAGTGAGTGGCACCATCAATAGTAGTAGAAGGTACCACACTTGCATGCGACAAATGCAAGAGGAAGGTTGTTGACAGTGCAGAGCCAGAGCAAAGTTGCAAGCTCAAGCAATCCACTTGTGATGAAAGCAGCTTTGGAGGTTCATGCTATGAGGTGACAGTGCGACGAGAGAATCACATGAAGGAAGAGAGAGAGAAATAGAGAAGGAGTTGTAGGTGTTGAAGAGGCAACTCAAGGAATAACAGGAGCTGCACAGACGAGAGGAGGAGTTGCACCAAGAATAGGTACAATAGTTGGAACAACATGCATAGACTAATGAAATTGCACCCATACAGGTTATAGACCCAACCCAACTGTCGGCACAGAGCAGATAGGGTGAGGATTGTTGTCGATCACATGAAAGGGTGTTTAGTTGCATGGATTCATTGTGTGCATGCATGTGATCCCACCCATTTGGCACACACACCGAGGAAAAGACATGAGGAAGGACTGAAAGGAGTTGAACATGCATTTCGACAAGTTGATATGCATGGTCACTAGCACACAATTGCAGATCAACAACAACACTATGCATTACTATGTTGCTAGTCCAGCTACAATCAAGATCATGATGCACATGATAGAGGATGAGTTGGTTAGAGGATCCATATCAAAGTACCCGGATGCAACAAAGATGACAGTTTGCTTAGAGCAGGCTGTCACCAATAAGCACGCAGACACCATCATGGATGACGAAGATTGGAATTAATTTTCCACCATCAATCATTGTGAGGACAGTGATATCTTGGATGGCTTACTCAAGCCTATTCTGCCTCAAATGGGTACATGTGCAGATCGGATGTAACATCTTGTAAAGTGGAAGTTCAAGTGTTGATAGCTTAATGCAACAATCGTAGAGTAGTTGAAGAGTCATGAGGGTAGCTGAACAATAAAAAAGGGGGATCTCAAGGGTCACCCTACCCTTTTCTATTTATACTACCTCATTACTCATTTTAGAGGCTTTTGGTAAGCTAGGCTTCCGATAGGAGTATCTTCGAGAAATCTTGGAGAGTATTGTAATGAGACTTGTCTTCTCCATAGTCTAGAGCTAGTACATATCTTTGGAGGAGAAGGTCACAATAACTGTAACGTTCCACTATCAGGACTAGTGGTCAGTCATGGTTGTACTGTATGATTGGAACTTTCATTTATTAATATAACAAAGCCAACACATTTCATGCATATGTTGTTATTGTATTTCAACTATCCTGTTTACTCTAATGATATATGTGTTTTCTTATGCATCCATGTATGGACCCTTTTTTTATAAGTATGTATGAATCTTATTAAGATGTTCTTTTGGTTTAACCATCACTCTCGATTGTTAGCTTACCTTCTTTCCAGTTTGTGATGCATCTTCACTCGTGTGTTCCCTTCTAAGCCACGTGCTTTCATAGGTTTCCAAAGGGCGTGCTCATCCTACTTTCCATGTGTTAGAACCATTCCTGCACCTTCCTTGGCTTTCTATGCATGTCACACCCTTACTACTAATAGGGACATATTACTTGTCTCTACATGAAACCGTGATAAATTCTATACCATACGACCCACTATTAGGGCTCCTACACCAAACGGTTGTTGGGTGTGAAGCCTGATTATCTTCTGTATTCAAAGGTATCACCGCATTGCACGCTAGTTCGTAATGGGGCAACAATGATGCCGGTAAAATATTCACTATAGGGCGGTCTAGAGGAGGTGGCTCTGACCTTTGGGAGCCCCCCCTGGTGGGGGGATTGGGGGCAATGCCCTCGAAGCTAAAAATAGATGTAAAAATTCCTTGTAAAATGTTTTAATTTCTTAGTGAATCTGCGTTGTTCATTAGGAGGATATCTGACAATATATGTTATGTTTAATTTATGGTTTTTTTCCCTAGAAGGCAACCCCTCATTATATATGAGGGAATTGTATTATGTCCAGGTATATTTCTATTCTAAGTGAGGAAGAGAGAGAAGATTGAGAGCGAAGAAGGAATTATAGTGGATCTACTATAGATTGTGTCTCTTCAATTTGCTGGATAATATAAAAGGAAGGACTAGCTGTTTCTCCGTGGACGTAGCCCAAACTGGCTGAACCACATATATCTGTGTCTCTCTTGTTTTATGCGTTTTGTATTTTTATATTTCTTCAATATTTTAGTGTGTTCCATTGCTCTATAATAAATCATTTTCTAACAACGATCTCAGGTCTAGTTGGGACTTCTTACCGAGGAGATCCCCTAACATGTTCATGGGTCCATCACCGTCAAAATTTTTGGTGCTAGGAGGGCCAGATGACAAGTTGTGTCCTCTCATTCTATTTCGAATCTTTGCACATCTATCATGGATTCTATCAAAATCATCTCTCCATGATGTTTTTCTCATGAACCTCTCAACATCACAAGGGAGTTTTTTTTTCTCCTCTCCAAATTCACATATGATGGTGAAAGTGAAGTAGCGTGGCTTGAGTACTTTGAAGACTTCCATACATTCCTTGATAATGCAGATGAGTTCTATGTAAAAGTGGTTAGTCTTCTAATTGCCTACACAATTCATGAATCCCCACAATGGTGGTGCTGGAGTTTGCCTCCTGGTAGCATGCATTCACTGGATCAGTTATGTGATCTCACTGAATCTACTTTCCATCATTTTGATCCAGAACCTCTTGACCAAAAATTGGTTTTAAAATGGAAGGTCCCGCATGAATCACCTATGGAATATTTGGACCGATACCATGTGTTGCATTTTCAATCTCAAAAAAGTTGGATGAAATACCAGTATCTCATGGATAAATTTGAGTATTTCCTTACCAAATCTGTCAATCATAAAAGGAAGTTCAAGCCCAAGCCCTACTCAGCATACTTCGGTGATGGAGCTGTACAATCACATATGGACATGGTCACTCTCAGAAGTGATTGTCCATCATCCTGTCATCAAATAGTTCCACCACCACAGAGTGATCTGGAAGAACATGAACACACATCCGTTCAATTGTCACATCCTCCCAACATCACTTCTCACAACTTTTGCATAGATTTGGTTGCTAATCCCGTGGGTTTTCACATGTATTTCATACCTCAACCTCTATCTTTGTATTTTGATGATCCTTTGGATTGAATTGTCTTGTGTTCATCATTCTGGACTCTACATCTGTGGTGAACAAGGATCAATCCATTGATGAAATTGGTGTTACACAACCAACCTACACTATCATTCATGAAGAGTATGACTAGGAGCTTGAACATCAATCGTTGGCGAATGATAAATCCCTTCTATCCAAGCCTCCTCCATATTTTCCTGACATCTTTGGTGATTCTACCATCCTTGATTTCACATGTGTATCTGCATCTATGGATCCACTGATTGTTGATGATTCATAAAACACAGTGGATGTCATTCCATCATTCGACAATGGGGAGGATAAGTCATTCATTGAACATCTACTTGATTCTTCATATGATTTTTCTAGTAACACAGAGGGTGAACATTCTTGATTCTCATCTACCCCTCCTTGTGATTTATCAAATCATGAGGATGCTAACAAACATCCTGAATTTTCTGATATTAGTTGTCACGATGTCTCTAATTCTTCATCTAATCATGATGTTAGTTTAATTGTTGTTAATATTTCTAAGACATTGGTCTATGATGATCTATCTGTCGATGAAGTCAAAACCCTGCAAACTGTTGAGGCACTTCAACCCAAGCTAATGGTTATGTTAGGCCCTCGCTGTCCTAAGGTTGGTTTCACTTCCGATCAGGAAATTGTTGAAACACTCAAAGCTCCTAATCACTCATATATATGCATTAAATATCAATCTCACACATAGATTATGCTTCCTCCACTCAAACTACATCATCCCATCACTCATGCATTGGAGGAATCTTACACAAATCATGTGTGTGCGACACAAGTCGTCTTTGTTTCTTTCAGTTTCTTGCATGTCATAATCAAGAGTGTGCATGTGCTTAACATTTGCATGTAGTGTTAGACAACACCATGCTAAGTACACGAACCACATGTCATGCACTTGCACTCACTTATTTTCTATGAACGCATTTAAACCCGAAGTGTGTTTGTCTTCATCGTTATATCTTTCACTTTTTCTGGTTTACGTCGATGTACTATTCACAAACCATGCCTTCACCAACATGGGTTGACCAATGCACCAGGGGTTGGATTGGGAGTATCACTTTACATGAGTAGGCCCATGTTGAGTAGTGTTTCATTTTGGTTTGTATTCTTGCATGCATGTTTTCTTCTTACGTCACATTTTTGGTTATTTGCCTGCTTATTTTATTACTCACTTTTCTTTTGCATTTACTTCTGCTTTTGCTTTTTTCATTGTTTCTTTGCTTGTTTATGTCTGTAAGTTAGTTCCACATGAAGCTGTGTGCGACTCTTGAAACAAGCTAGGTAAAGTACAAGAGGACTTGTTCAGTTGTCAATACTTAGTTATCTTTTGTCTTGCCTCTCTATGAAGAACTTCTTATCTTCAGTCCATGATACGTAGATGGAAAAGACGTAATGTTTGACGTGAACCCTAGTGAAAACACAATGCTTGCACACTAACTAGTGTCACCTACTCTAGTCGATTGTTTGTGGGTTAATCCTTGCTAGCTCAGTCAAGTAGAATAAGGTGAGGGGGAAAACCTTAACAAGCACGTCAGAGGTATATATAAACTATTTCTCTGAAGGAACAACCTCTTATGATCTCAATAAGTTGGGATCCCTCTTCCACCTCTGAAATGAATAATAAATGTTATGCACAATTACAAAAAATGAAAACAGAAAATGAAATGTGAAAAAAATTGAAAAAATGAAAAATGAATAAGGTGAAATAAGAGAAAGGCTTCTTGCATAGAGAAGTGATGCAAGTAACTCCATCGGATCACTAACCAGGCTTAGCAGTGGAGCAGTTCTTTTGTTCCTACACAACCTCATCGAGGTACTATCTAGGCCCACTCACAGTGGAGCAACAACAAAGATGAAAACAAAACCCTAACAACCATAATGCTTGTGCACCAATATGCCCTAATCCCCAATTGAAACAACTATGTTGGCTTGGCTTGGACTGTGTGTCGACCGACTAAGAGATATGCAGATGCTATATCTTACAATCGAGCAATTGCGAAAACTAAGAGGAACAAAGAATTGAACAATACTTCTAGAGGTGCTAGACTTTCTTTTCATGAACAAGGTCCATTTTTTTAGAGCTTCAGTTCTACCAGTGTGTTACCAAGTGTTACAGTGGCTACAACCACCCTCCAGAATTATTCTTTAGATTCATTTCAGAGCCTCCCTACCACCCATCCTTAGTAGCATGTGTTGCAATGTCAAGTACATAGACTTCATTGATTTCTCAGCACCTTGTCAGCTTCTGCATGTCAGTTTGCTTCACTCCCCTCATAGGTTTCCACTCTAGACTTTCGCTAGTTTGGCTGAGCAGCTCCCTCAGAAAATTGCGCAATTATGGATGGGAACCATGTTAGAAAATTATATATTACAGAGCAATGGAACACATATAATACTGCAAAAATATGAACACAGAAAATGCATAAAACCAGAGAGACACAGATATACATGGTTCACCCAATTTGGGCTACGCCCACCATGAACAACTAATCATTCCTTTCTATTATCCATCAAAATGAAGAGACACAACCTACAGTAGATTTGTTGTAATATCCTCTCTTTTCTCTCATAGTTTCACTTCTCTATTTCTCATTCGAAGAATACACATCTATTACAGAGCCTCAAATACAATGCCCTTGTAGAAAGAGAGGGGTTACCTTCTAGGTCAGAAAACCCTAAAATAAATGTAAGTTCTATTGTCATATCATCCACCTAATGAACAGCCAAGATTGACTAGAAATTACTATACTTTTACAAGGCATTTTTACATCTGTTTTTACCTTCGGGGGTGCTACCCCCGAAACCCCTGCCAGGGGACTACTACGCTTGGACCCCCTTGCTAGGGGGGATTGGCCCCCCTGAATCCCCTCAAGAGGACAAGTCCCCCCCACACCCCCTCTCATGGAGGGGTGTACAAACTTCCTGGAGTAATACATACAACTGAAACAAAGAGCTTCGAACAATCATGCTCCAGACCCAACAATCTTCCACTTGGAGAATGATTGTAGCAACTCCACTGCTACTTCATTTGCTAGATAATGACTCCTCTTTGGACCTGGCTATTTCTCATCTTCATCATCATCCTTGAAGACCAATTGAAACTGAGCATATCCTCAGTTCTCTCTGGTTACAAATTTTTTTAGCATATCTGTAGAATTCTGGCTAGTGTGTATCTTTTCCAACTTCAACTCTTCATCTTCCAACACTGATCGTATGAAATGGTACTTGAGCTATATGTGTTTAGTCCTGGAATGAAATGTTGAGTTCCTTGGAAGATGAATGGTACTTTGGCTATACTGTATAACGTGTCCATATCATGCTTCCTACCCAATTCACCCATAAACCTTTGTAACCAAATCATTTCTTTACTACCCTTTGCAGTAGCAACATACTCTGCTTCTATTGTTAAAAGTGCAACAACACTTTCGATTTTTGAAACCCAATTGGTAGCTATTCCACCTATAGTAAATACATATCTTGTAGTGCTCCTCATGTTATCTCTGTCACCTGCCATATCTACATCAACATATCCCTATAGAAAAATGTTTGAACCACCAAAGCATAATGCTTTATTTGTGGTACCTCTCAAATATCTGAGAATCCATTTCAATGACATCCAATGTTCCTTTCCTATATTTTTCATGTACCTGCTTACAACTCCCACTACATGTGCAATATTAGGCCTTGTGTAGACCATTGCATAGATTAAGCTTCCAACTGCTGATGCATATGGAACTTTAGACATATAATCAATGTGTTCTTGGGTCTTTGGGCACATTTCCTTACTAAGTTTGAAAAAGCTAGAAAAAGGTGTACTAACTGGTTTTGCATTGTGCATATTAAATATTTTCAACACCTTTTGTATCTACTCATTCTGAGACAACGTTAACTTGCAATTTTGCCTATCTCTAGTTATTCTCATAACAAGAATTTGTTTTGTAGCTCCCAAATCCTTCATTGCAAATGAATTTACCAATTTTCATTTAAGCACATTTATTTCCTGCATGTTATACCCCGCAACAAGCATGCCATCTACATACAATAACAATATAATATAGTTTCCATCATTTTGATTTTTCAGATAAACACAATGATCAGAGTGACATCTAGTATAACCTTGTTCAGACATAAACTTGTCAAATTTTAGATAACACTACCTTGGAGCTTGTTTTAAGCCATACAATCTCTTCTTCAACCTACACAATAGTTTCTCCTTCCCTTTCACCTCATATCCTTGTGGTTGTTGCATATATATCTCTTCCTCAAAATCCCCATGGAAAAAGGTTGTCTTTACATCCAACTGCTCAAGATGCAAATCTTTAGCTACTACTAGACTTAAATAGTTCTGATTCAAGTTGTTTTAGCAACAGGAGAAAATATTTCATCAAAATCAATACCTTTCTTCTGTGCAAACCCCTTCACCACAAGTCCAGCTTTGTACCTTTGTTTTCATCCATCTTCTTCCTTCAGCCTGTAAACCCATTTATTCTTCAATGTAGTTTTTCCTAGAGGAAACTTGACTAAGTCCTATGTCTGGTTATGCATTAAGGATTCCATCTCTTCTTCCATCGCTACCTCCCACTTCTTCCTGCTTTCAACCTGCACTGCTTCTCCATAAAATTCGGGTTCACCAAAATTAGTCAAGAATAAATAATATAATGAAGGACAGTATCGTTCAAGGGGTATACTTATCCTCGTAGATCCTTTAACACCACTTTCACATGTTTGGGGTGCTTGTTCCTATTGTGGTGGTTGTTGTTGTTGTGGTTGTTGATTATTATTATTTTTAGGAACCTTTACTTTTTCAATGATTTCATCAAGAACTGCATATTCCTTGTTTTCTTTATCCTATTTCTTTTCCTGCAATAGATTCTTATACAAGACATTTTCAGTGAATATTACATCTCTTCTCCTAATGATTTTGTGATTTTCATAATCATATAAGCGATAACCAAAATCATTAACACCATATCTAATAAAGGTACATTTCTTTGACTTTGCCTCAAGCTTTGTTCTATTTTCTTTATCAATATGGACAAAGGCCTCACAACCAAAAGGCTTTAAAAAGGAGTAATTTACCTTTTTACCTATCCATGCTTCCTCTAAAACACCACCATCCAAGGAACTTGAAGGCCCTCTGTTTATTAGATAAACAACAGTATCTACAGCATCTGCCCAAAACTGTAAAGGCAATCCTGCATGCAATCTCATGCACCTTGCACGCTCCATGATTGTCCTGTTCATCCTTTCTGACACACCGTTTTCTTGTGGTGTTCTTGGAACTGTTTTCTCTCTGCGAATTCCATGCTCTGAACAGTACCTATCAAACTCTTTGCTGCAATATTCACCTCCATTGTCTGATCTAAGACACTTCAATTTCTTTCCTGTCTCAATTTCAACCAAAGCTTTCCATTTCTTAAAAGTATCAAATACATCAGATTTATTCTTAATACAATAAATCCAAGTTTTTCTAGTTGCATCATCAATAAAAGTAACATAATAATGAGAGCCACTGAGAGATGATATCTGAGCAGGTCCCCATACATCTGTATGCACAAGCTCTAATTTTTCTCTCTTCGTTTCTTTCCAAACTCTAAGAAATATGTATCTCTTCTGTTTTCCACAAATGCAATTCTCACGGAAGTCCAAATCGACATTCTTCAAACCCGGCAACAAATTGCTTGAGTGAAGAATCTTCATCCCCTTTTCACTCATGTGTCCAAGCCTATGATGACATAATGTTGCAGCTGCTCCTTTGGAAGTTAAAGCATTAACAGAGTTAGAAATAACATTCCATAAATACAATGTACCAACCTTTTCGCCTTTTGCTATTACTAGGGCTCCTTTGGTGACAGTCCAAGCTTTATCTATGAAAGTTGTCACACAACCTTCACCACCTAACTGCGCTGTTGAAATCAGATTTTTCTTTAGATCTGGAACATGTCTTACCTCCTTTAGTAGCCATTGGTTTCCATTGTGATGTTTTACAAGAACCTTACCCATTCCAACAATTTTACAGGGTCTATCATCACCCAAATGGACTTGTCCAAAATCTCCTTGAACATAGTCATGAAAATATTTCTTAT
>APFE031613721.1:0-14091 GCA_000404065.3 Pinus taeda
GAAGGTTCTAAATGACATGGATCAAACCAAATCTAATCTTAGTCGTTGATTAGAGATTTAATCTCGGCCGTTGAAGACTCAATAGAAAAAGTATAAGAGGAGACTTGAGGGTCAGCTGGAGATACACCAAGTTGATCAATCAGTTTGATTTTATGGCGCTGGGTTTCCTGAGAGAAATCTAACTAGTGATCAGAGTTCCAGCAAGGGGCAGAGAGTGCTATGCAAAGGGCTAGAGAGATTGCGCGGACGCTGCCAGGGCTTGCGTGAGTGGTGTAGAGGGTCAGAGAGTTTGCGCAGAGCATTAGAGGGTTGGCACAAAGGGTTCTAGGCTGACGCAGAGATTCAGAGAGGCATTGGAGAGTTTTTTTCATGGAGCTGACTTGCCAAATATCTGCTTCCGAGGAGAGGTATTACTACCAGATTGATTTCTCGATTGGGTGAGCCAGTTTGGCACCCAGTGGTACACAGAAAGTTGCTTAGTAATAAAACCCTTAGAATTGCTGCACTGGTTTTCCCAAGTTGGGTTTTTCCGAGGATGGTTGTCCAAAACTAACGGTGTCCCTTGTGTGTTTGTCTATTTCTTTCAGTCGCTGATCTGTAGATGGTTGAGACTGTACTTGTGTTTGCTTTCAGTATTTATATGGTTAAATAACTTGTTAAGTAATTAAACAAGTAGGTGAAATAAATCAGATAGTACAAGAGAATTTCTAACGGGTTAGACTTAGAAATTTCAACAAAATGTACATTCCTGACAGTGAGGAACTTCGAAATACCATCCTTAAGGAAGCCCATAGAGCATTGTATTGTGCTACAAAAAACTCTTCTTTTGGGCAGGCATGAAACACGATATTGTTCAATTCATTGCAAAATGTCTTGAATGTTAGCAAGTGAAAGTTGATCATTGTCACCCAAGAGGTCTGCTACAACCTCACGACATTCCTATGATCAAATGGGAAATAATTTCTATGGATTTTATCGTTGGGCTATGTCTTACTCCACAAAATCATAATGCCATTCTAGTTGTGGTGGATAAATTAACGAAAAACGCCCATTTTATCCCCATAAGAGATACTTATGAACTAAGTCACCTGACACGGGGAGTCGGGATTCGTGGTGTTGGATTCAGACACGTTGACCCCCCGGAACAAGACACATAGGATTCGTTATATATATATATATAATATATATATATTATATATATTTTTAAATTAGATATTTCTTACACAAATTTTAATTAATGATACAAATTTATTGATTTCAAACATAGATCTTCATCTATAGCTATTAGCATGCATAGTACATACAAAATTCAAATACATGTCAATGGTACTC
This sequence comes from Pinus taeda, assembly GCA_000404065.3. Lineage (NCBI taxonomy): Eukaryota > Viridiplantae > Streptophyta > Pinopsida > Pinales > Pinaceae > Pinus > Pinus taeda. Next base: position 1,333 of record APFE031613721.1, read on the forward strand.
GTCACATAAATGATAAATCTCTTAAATCATGATTCATAATTCATAACTGAAAGACAACTTACAACTACAAGATAGTAAGATAAACACACTGACAACTCTAGTTTTCTCATTAAGTCATCAAATCAAAATGTGTTACATAGGTAGTGCTAGTGCAATGCCAATGGCAAATAGAAATAGAAAATATAAGACAACTACAGGTATACAAGCCTCAAGGCATCAATTAGCATCAGAATCAACATCAATGTCCTCATCATCATGGTCCCCACTGCTCTCCTCTACATCCTCCTCCTCCCCTGTATCCATAGTCGCCTCTGCATCTGCTGGTGTGGAGGATGACCCCTCTAAGTCATCAAATCTAACAAGCTCTAGCATTGGATCATTGAGATCCATGTTGGCCAATGCCAACTCAACACTGGTGTCTAGACCCATATCATCAGGAAAGACATCCCACATCTTTGTCTTTCCCCTCAACCACTCTTCCCTCTGCCTGTAAATAAGACGAAGGTTGGTGTGCACATATACCATTGTCTCTGCCCTTCACTGCTTAAGCCTGCTCTTCTTCACACTATATAAATTCCCATATGTGCTCCAATTCCTCTCGCAACAAGAGGATGAAGTCACCTGAGAGAGGAGCCTCATGGCTAACTGCTGAAGAGAAGGGCTTGTTGCCCCATGATTTAACCACCAAGAATAGGGCTTCTTAGCTCCCCTGTCTCTAATCACATCATAACCTCCAAATCGACCACTACCAGTGGAAAACTCTACAAAGGCATCCTCCACCTCAGCAAGCAATGCACTGTCCTGATAAATCCGCTTGAATGCCTCTTTCCTCCCCTGTGAGATTTCACCATCCATGTGAGGAGGGAATCTGCGGGAAGGTCCACCATTCAGCCACTCATGGCTGTAGTATTTGGGGTTCAATGAGTGAGCCAAACAATGTAAAGGTGTACAATTCTTGTCCCATTTGCTGACAATAATATCATGTATGGTATCATAGAAGGCCTCTGGTGATGTCTCATACTTGGGGCACTCACTCTGTAGAATAATGCTCCTCATAGACTCAATCATGGAATCCCATCCCTCATAAACGTCTCCTAGGATGGGTTTGTCTGTATCTGCAAATCGAAGCAAAGAAATGATAGGGTCCATGATCTGAATAATTAGATCTACCCTCTCCCACCAAGCATCATCTAGCACTGTGTCCTTCACTCTTTTAGAGGCTACCTGATCTGTCTTTCTCCAAAAAGACCAAAACTCAGAAATAACCATGGACCCAAGAGTAGTCTTGACCTCCCTCAACCTCTTCAACATCATGAATGAAGATGCAAATCGTGTATCAACAATCTTCAACAATGACAGATTGGTGTACTCCTTGTAGATAGTGAGGGCATTTGTATGATTTTGCACAAAGTTGCGGATATGTCTTGCATCCTCAATAATGCTTCCAATCCAAAGCACATCATAAGCAATGGATTTCAGTGCTAAGTTCAATGAATGGACAATGCAAGGTGTCCAAAACACTTGTCGATATTTAGTTTCCACAATCATGCCAACAGCCTTGCAAACAGGTGCATTATCTGTAATGATTTGCACACAAGAATCAACACCTACATCTTCAATAACTTAATAAATAACTCACCAATAAATTGTGCATCCTTGTAATCGTCAATTGTATCCACTGCTTTCATGAAAACTGGACCACTCAAGGAAGCCACCATGAAGTTGATGATTGGGTGTTGTGCTGGATCTGTCCATCTATCGGAAACAATGCTAACCCCAGATGTTGGCCATGATGCTACAATAGGCTCAAGCATTTTTTGCACCTCTTTTTTTTCCTTCATCAACAATGTGGTTCTCAGCTTCTCTGACCTAGGAGGCACATACCCTGCTGGAGCCCCTTGAGTTAGAGCTCAACACATCTCAATAAAAAGAGGTGAACGTACAACATTAAATGATATGAAGTTTTGATAGAAGAAGAAGGCAATGGTGAGATCAAGCTCTTCCCGTCTCTCTTTTTGGAAAATGTTGTCCATTGGACCAAGTGCTCTTCTTCTTGATGCTTGTCCCCCAGTGGAAGTAGAACTCTCAAATGGAAATTTGGTGGTGGCTTTCCTAAAAAATGGAAGGGGGTCTTCCTTCTTGGTTTTCTTGATTTTGAAGCTGTTAGAGCCTAGATTTACCTCAGGCTGAAAAGGTAAGCTTCTAGGTTCACATTAAACCACGCTTAGCCTCGTAGCTAGCCCTACGAGGACAGGAGAGGGCTCTCTCCAGGTCAACTCAGCAAATGATGATCTATGGGGCTTGAGATGACTGAAATACCTTCTGATTTTAGGCTAGGCGTATGTGTGCAAGAGGGTTTTTGAATGAATTGATGAGTTGTTGGCTTGGTTCAGAAGGCAGGTTTTGGGTGCGGGGAATGAGGCACAGTCCTGCAGGGATCTCGATGGGGCAAGGTAGGCAATCGTTTTGGCACTTAAAATTGAATGAGGTGGAGGGAAAAGACAGGTGAGGTGTTGAAGAGGGCAAGGGCAATCATGAAGCCTCCCCAAACAGCTGAAAACATCAAACAACTAAAGCAAACTTCAAGTAGAGCATTGCATTTTCAATGTGTTGACCTCTACCAGTCAACTACCCATGCAGTACACCCCCTCTTTCTTCGCAAAAAGGGGCAGCACCTGATCAGCGTGTCCGTGCCATCTTGCAGTCATCAACAGCTTGATCGATCTAATTGTAAACCCAGTCTGCATGTATTCTTTGTAAATAATCCTAGCAGATATGAGTCGTGTTTGTAAATTGCCTAGGTTGACCTAACTTTCTTATGATAATCTATGTCCCGGAAGGTTTTTCGTCTCACCGATCCACGGATCGGCAGAGTTTTCCTTCAAACCTGACCCCAAAGCCGGGATAGATTTTGTCATTGGAATTTTAGGAGAATCCTAGTGTTTTGATCTGCTAGATTATAGTTGTGTCGCAGAGCTGGGTGATTTGTGAGGGTCTATGTTAAAGGGGTTTTTCTCCCTTAGGTGTAAATTGTAAAGTCATGATGTAATGTGTCCTGAGGGTCGAAAAAAAAAATGTTTAAATCCCCTCATGAGTCCTAAGTCCTAGGTCCTAGGTGATGTTTCCGAAGGCTTAGTTCGTTGATCCATTTTAAAAAAGAATTTAAAAAATTAAAAAATGAATTAAAAATATAATAAAAATTATAAAATAAAAAAAAATATAAAATTCATCGTGGAAAATTATTTTCGCTAGATTCAGTGGTTTTCAATGATTATTTTTTTCATGCTGAGATCTAAATTTTTCAAGTAGAGACGCGAAATTGATATCTGGTTCTTGTGGTGGTTTTGGGCATTTATCTTGTCGAAGTTTTCAGTTGCTAGATGTCGTCCTAGCTGATGACAAATGATTGCTGTTTACGTTTCATGTTTTTTATAATCATTTAACAAGTAATCGATTAAATTGCAATCTCTCAAGGCACTGGTCTGCTAAAATCAAATTCATCTAGTGCTTATCGTCTCGTGTCTCGTGTCTCCCAACCAACTGGTCGACAGTTGGGCTTCATCATCTCGCAGGGTCTACCCCCCTTAGCCGCGGGAGACAGGCTTAAACGGAGGGATCAGGGATCCAAGTGACAGCCCCCGGTCTGAGCGTTGTCGTGTCAATCTGCGCGACAACACAATGTATTCTACTTACACTCTTGTTTGTTTAGTTCAGAAGACATAAGATAGAAAATGGCATACATAAACAAAATCACAATAACAAAGAGAAGCACTGTACCAAGACAAATTACCACATGAATCCCAAAGAGTGCTGCAAACCCTGGTCTCAATTCCTTAGCCAAAATGAAAATATGAATGTACAATGAAGCTCTAGGCTTTCTCAAGAGTCCAACCCTGAAAATGACTTAGAAACTACATGATATAGACTACCCAACCCATTCCCTTGCCTCTAGGGGTCGAGCTCATCATTCTAGGAGCTGTTTTAACCAATTCTAAACCAAGCACTGAAATGTAGGCAATCAAAACAACTTGCCTCTATAAGGTAGGAAACTGATTCATTCATTAAATTTTCACTTTTTAGTGAATGAATCTTCTAGAACAAGTAAAAGTATGCCAATATTACATCATGGTCATTAAATTACATCAAGATAGGTCAATAATTACATCAAGAAGTATAACTAGTCAAACTGGCCGAATTTCTGAGCTGGAAAGTGAAAAATTGGGCAAAAATCCTCTATGCGCCGCGCCAAATCCTCTATGCGTCATGCCACTTTGGAGCTGAATTTGAGGCACTTCCTGAAGTCCAAATTGAGCCCAAAATAGCTTGTTGGAAAGCCCTGCTTGTCTACTTTCCAACCCAAGAGGAATTTTTCAATCTGGTGTCCATTTGCCCCTCCAAAAGTCCATTCTCCCAAGACTGCTTTTTGTGTGTCAAAATAGGGGCAGTGAGGTCATTTTTGAGTGTTTTCGACCTCTTGAGGACTCAAAACTTGCCCAAACTTCTTAGCCATGCACTGGCAGTCATGATTTTTCATGCCAAATCCAAAAATATAAAGTTTTTGCAATTTTGAGGCCTCTAGCAAAAGCGAGTGCCACGTGGCGCGGCGCATAGGGAGGCAAAACCTGTTTTTCAGTGCAAAATTTTCATAAATGCCAAAAATTGCTCCAAATTTCTTGAAATTTGGGCTGTACCTTCTCTATCAAGTGTTATGCTAGGCTAAAGAGGCTTTGCCCAATATCCGAAGGCGATCATGCTCCTTTTGCCTCTTTTGCTTCTTTATTGCCTTCAGATTCCTTATACGAGCCTTGGAACTCATATTGCGTGCCTTGTAATGGAACACCATATGTCTCAACAATGCCTTGTCCCTGTCGTCCTTTTCCAGCAGTCTCTCCAGGTGAATGTTGATTCTCTCGAGCCAAGACTCTTGATCATCATTAATCTCTCGCTCCAATGAAGTGAGCTCAATCCTCCTCCGTTGGGTAGCTTGGAGATTCTCGCGGATGTTTTGCAACTCCATGATTGCCTGCTGGTCTTCGAGCTGTTTGCTCCTCTGCTCCAAGTATTTCATAGTCCACTTAGCCCTCTCCAAGTCAAGGGACAAGGCTGTGATCTCTGTCTGCTGCTCTTGGATGATCTCTCTAAGGTGTGCATTTTGCGAGCCCATGTCTGTAACATCATCCTGAACGAGAATGAAATCAGTCTCTCGCTCACCTGAAGGCCCCTCGTCCTGCATTGGCCTCTTACCTCTGTCCTGTACCTGCAATGCTGATGTCGGAAGCGAGGCCCCTTCCACCCCGGGTGGAGATAACACTCGCTTTGTTGCTGCAAATAATTGCCTCGTGCCCTTCTGATAAGTAATGAAGACCGATATAGTAGCAGTGTGTGGATCTTGGCCTTCTTGCTGATGAGAAGGTCCACTAGTCTCATCCCTGATCTCTGAAGGTCCCTGTGAAGCTCTGAAAAAGTCACGAGAGATGAAATCATCCCAAGTTAGGCCTTGTAATCCAAGCTCATGAACCACCAAAATCTTGATGAGAGCAAAATAGCAAACACTGTTGAACTGCTGCTCAGGGGTCTTGTGCTGCACAAGGACTGTCATCCTCTCTATGTTCCGGCATATGAAATAAGGAATGTTCATCATCCTTACCCGGGTGAAATGCATAAGCAACCTGATGTGATAAGCATATAGTCGGGAGAAGCGACCTTCACAACTGAAATACTTCATGATTAATTTCATTAATGGAGCATATTCATCTTTGAGATATCGGAAAGGGAACACTCTCTTGAGCTGCCTCAAGAAACCGGGTTTAATATATGGCTCATAATGTTGCCGGTCAATCTTCTGCCTCTTGTTCCATGCTTCTCCAATGTTAGGTATGCCGGTTGCTAATGAGATAGAATCTGGTGTAAGTGTGAAAGTGACACCAGCCAAAGTAACTCGGTCACCATGTAAGTGTAATACAAATAGGCGAGCCAACTCATGATGGATTTGAACAGTAGCAACCTTCTCACAAAATTCATAACATGACTGAAACTGGAAACAAGAGACGGCAAGAGGGCAGCCCTGCAATTCTGTAAGGGTGGTAGGTTCTTCTCTAACATGTCTGCCACCTTTATGAGGCCTCCGGGGCGCATGTCCTTCCAAGGGTGAGTCACTTTGGGTCTCTACTTCATAATCAGATGAATGACCGGACGACATAACTGCTGCTAAACACACTGCCTTGGAGAAATAGATGCTGGTGATAAAACTGTGTTGGACTGCTCTTTTGTGATATGGTTGAATTCTGCCACCAAGGGAAAAAAAAATACAACAAGGGACTGTTAGGAAGGGGGGGGGGGAAATAGTAAGGGATTTAGGGACAATTGGGAGAATTTTTTTTTAGGGAAATGTAGGAGGGTTTTAAGGGATTTGATGTATAGGGTAGGGGTTTAGGGTTGTGAGAGGGAATTGGGGATAGGTTTTGAGAATTTGGGAAAGAGAATGTAGGAGAAGGAATTAATTAACTTAGGGGGGGTAGGAAACTTAGGGAATGATGAAAACAAGGAAGAAATGGGGTGGAGTAGTGACTTTGGTAGCAAAACAATGATTTTGAAACCCACAACAAATTTCCTTGAGGTAATTTAGAGGTAGGGTTTGATATGTTTATTCAACCATTAACATCCATAAACATCCATAAACCACCATAGCTTATCACAAACTTGGATGAAACATCGAGAAGAAGGCTCTACCTGAAAACTCCGCGCAAGTGCTTGGCAATTTGGCAAAATTTCAAGCAAATTCGGGCTTTCAGGTGTATGCGCCGCGTCGCATACCCAGTGCACCGCGCCGTCCCAGTGCGCCGCGCCCGTGTTAATTTACACTGTGTGGTTTCTCCCAGTGCGCCGCGCCACCTGCTCTATGCGCCGCACCGGCCAAGTTTCATCCAACTTCACCCGAATTCACCAATCTTGCTTTGAATTGCTTCCTCTTGGTTGCTAGCATGCAAATGACATTGATCTTCATGAAAATATCTTTATAAAGACATGGATTTGATTTTTGACTCTCCAAGACCCATCTTTGTAATGTTTTGGCATTGGCACTTTTTCCATTTTAATACAACTCTGTTTTTAAATTTCCTTTTTGATTTATTGATTAAAATGATGAAACTCTTGGCAGTTTTTTGCAGGGATGGCATGACATGGAATTTGGCAAAGGAGACCAGGGCTGCGCCTGAAGAATTCAACAACTGAAATTTTTCTGAAAATTATTACAAAACGGAATGACGAATTTTCTTCAAAACAGAGTTTTGAAGAAAAGTCATAGTCCAGCAATATGACGATGAAATATTTGAAATGAAAACTTATTATGAACCTCCCTCTGGCCTGCTGGCATTATTGGGCTTTTTGAAGACACAAATCAACTAACCCTAGACCTAATGACTGAAATGACTTTTGCTGATCAAAAGACTAAAACAGGGCTATAAGTGACCCAAAAACTTGATTTTGATGAACAGACCTGAGCCAGCAGGATAAGGTATGAGGGGTAATGAATGACCAGACCCTTCCGTTAGATTATGGCATGCCCCTAGCGGAATGCAACTGAGCGAAGCGAGCGAGACACCTAAAAATGAAATGCAAAAAAGAGAAATGATCTCTGACGGAGGGATGTAAAGACCGACTCTAATAGAAGCCACATGTTCCATACCAACATTGGCCTCCTTTTCCAATTCTTTTATCTTTTGTAAAGAAACAACTTTACAAGTTCCAATCCCACAACCCGGTAAAGCCAACAAATGTGATTTCACACGGTAATATGTGCTTTTGAAAGAAATGTGACAAAAGTTGCATTTCCATTGCACATTGCCTCCTCTCTTTCCCTTGGTGTTTGGCCCATCCTCTCTTGTGACATATTTCCACAATAGATATTTATCATTGTTTTTAGGTCCTCCTCTTCCTTCAACATTACTTGCAGCAGACTCTGATGATATTGGGGGAGGAGGGGCATCTCCACCCATGACATTCTTGCCCTTACTTTGCCCTCTAATTGCTGCCTTTGATTGAGCCATGAATACTGTAAAAGAAATGAACAAAGCATGCACAAATTTGTAAACAAATAATCATATACAAATTGCTGTAAGAAATGCAAAAAAATGGAGGTGAAATGCACTTACTTGGTGCTTGAATCTCCTTGCTGAATGCTCTACTCGCTTAACTCCTTGTTGCAAAACCTTCTCCACTTGCCAACAACTCACAAAACACTTGCCAAATGAAAATATGCGTGGCTGTAATGAGCAAATACGCCCTTTTCATACCCGTGCAGGTCAATTTTTCCGCCTAGCGAGTCCTGGAAAACAGGACATGATTCCCAAAATCGTGACACGCTGCCAAAATCGTGACACGCAGTCGGATTCGACGTGGCAAAAAAGGACACAACGTGTTATGGATTTTGGACACAAATTTCGAGAGAATCGTGTCGGACACGACGGATTCGGATTCGTGGGGCCTATAGGACTAATCCGGTTACTTAGCTTACGAAGTTGCTGACGTAGATCGGGTATTTATAAATGAAATTATCAAATTTCACGGAGTACCTAAGAAGATCATATCAGATAGAGACTCATGATTCACTTCAAGATTCTGCACTTGTATGCAATCAGCCTTAGGAACCCAACTAAATTTAATTACAACTTATCATCCTGAGACTGATGGACAAACAGAAAGGGTAAAACAAGTACTAGAAGATATGTTGAAGATGTATGTTATGGATCAACAATCACATTAGGAAAAGTACTTGCTCGTAGTTGAATTTGCATACAATAACAGTTATGACAGTTCAATCGGAATGCCTCTATTTGAAGCATTGTACGACAGACCTAGCAGAACACCGTTAAGTTGGGACAGGTTAGAAGTTCGAGTGAGAGTGGGGCCAAAATTAATTCAAGAGATGGAGGAATAGGTAAAACAAATTAGACAACAGTTAAAGGAGGCACAAAATAGACAAAAGGGTTATGCCGATGCTCACAAGACAAATAGGAATTATGAAGTAGGGGATCATGTTTTCATCCGCATTAGACCAAAGAAAAACACTATCTGATTTGGAAAAGGGACAAAGTTGTCACCTCGATTTCTTGGACCATTCAAAGTCCTGGAAAAAGTTGGACTTGTCGCCTATCGCCTTGCACTGCCACCCCATTTGCATAAAGTTCATATTGTATTTCATGTATCTGTATTAAGACATTACATAGCTGATAAATCTCATAACCTTCAATGGAAGGAACTGTAGGTATTGGACGAGGGAATCATTTCAGTCGAACCATTACGTACACTGGAACGTAGGGTTCGGTAGCACAGGAACTCCCTGGTAGACCAAGTTAAGGTCTAGTGGGACAAGTCTAGCCCTGGATCAACTACTTGAGAAGATACAGAGATCATATGTCAAAGATAACCCACCTTGTGCTAATTGAAGAATTGAAAGCCATATTTTAGATATATTTATTTTACTTTAAATCATATATTTAAAACTATTTTCAGATAATATATGTTACTGGAACACGTAAAAATAAAATTTTATGTTACTGGAACATGATATATGTTATTGCTTAATTCTACTGGTACATGGATACCAACATGAAATATGTTATTTGATTAACATTGCTGGAATATAAATACCAATATGAAGTTTAGCATTGGAGTAACCATGCTATGAAATCTAAATCATGAATTATGTTATAGGTGAAGATATTTATAAATGTTTTTTTATTTCTGCATATCAAAATGATTGATGAGACAGAAATAAAAGAATGACTACATTTTAATATGAAAGTTAACTTACTGATATATGGGTTGGATATGACCAAGCACATTATACCATAGTAAGATATATGAATTATACATAAACTGTTATTTAAATACGAATTGTTTTGAATATATTGATGCATATGTTATAATGTATGGACAAGTGTTTATATTGCAGATAACATCATTACCAAATGACCACGTGATGACAAAAACTACAAGAATAATTGAGGTTCAATAAGATTCCATGATAGGGTGTTGACTCTGGTTTTACTAGGAGGGGTGGAGGTATTGCCCACCGTTTATTCTCCAAAACCTAGGGTCATGGGAGGAATGTGTGAATCACGCTCCCCTAGACGTATGGTGATGATTGCCAGATGCCTACTGGGCAATTAGATTGATATAATTGACGCTGTCACCCTTAAGAGTCTATAATGGTTAGATCAGTCTAGCTGACTCCATGGCATACTCCAGTAGAAGATGGATAGGATGAGAGTGGAAGAGATTAGGAAGGATAAGATGATTTTAGAATAGCTTGGGAACCCAGCAGGGGTAGGGCATGAATAGTATAGTTATAAAATTATAAATGTTTAGAACACAAATTTTAAGTGCCCTTACTTTAAACAGTTTAATGACGTAATCAATCCTGAAACAAAATTCTTACATACTCACCTTAATCACTAAAGCAATTATTGATATATCATATAAACCCTAATTTCAGGACGAAGTTTTCTGAAGAAAAGAAGAATGTAATGACACATTTTCGAGTTATAGGCAAAAATGTATTAGCATGTATTAGCATGTATACGATGTATGCATATGATAGCTACATATGCATGTAGGAATTTACAGGGTAAGTTCCTCAGACAGAACACCAAAAGGACACCGCTCACAAACAGATCACAGATCAATACACCAGTATTTTGACGTGGTTAAAACCCTCAGAGAGGGAAACAGTCCACGGCCTGCGCCAACGTGGCTACTACAGGCAATTTATTAATAAAAGAATGAAAATTTACATAAGCTTCTCTCATGCACGGTTAACCTACAAATGACCCTCCATGCGCTTTAAATAGAATTCATGGACAAATCGGGTGTCAAGCCACAGATCAAGTGTCGGTAATACCGAGGAGAGAATGAACCGTCGGATCACTACATATCGTGACCGTCGGATTGTAAGTTACAAAATGTACAACGGTAAAGAAACACACTTTACCTAACTCTATACCTAACTCTATACTAGACCAATTTGAACTTAACTATTCCTATGTGTCGGAATATCCTAACATCCCCCCTTAAGAACAACTTGGGATAGGATTGAAGGATTTACAAATATGACACAATAGGAGAAGGAAGGAGGCACTAGAGCCTATCCCCCCTTAGTGACAACTTCCTGAACTCCAAGCATATATCGAAGTTTAGTGAACTTCGCCTCTGTGAAGAGCCTTTGTGAAGATGTCTGCAACCTGATCATCTGTTGAACAATATTCCACTTCAAGAACATGGTCATGAATGAGCTTTCCTGATGGAAGTGCATGTGTAAGTTCATGTGTTTGCTGCGCTGATGCTGAACTGGATCTTTGCAAAAGCTTGAATGGGCACTTTTGATATCACACCAAAAGTGTAGTCGGATGCTGCTGCTCAAAGCTCAAACTGATAGGAATCTGACGCAGCCACAAGGCTTTCCTTTAAACTAAAGCTTTCCATGGCACACGATACTCTGCTTCTGCTCGACGAAAGAGAAATGGCAAGCCTGTTTCTTACAAGCCCCATTTAATAGGTCTGAACCAAGAGTGAAGGACTATAACCCGACAAGTAGAATCTTCCAATTCATCAAGGCAACAGCCCAATCAAAGATCAGTGAAACCAACTAAATAGAGGAGCCTGCCTTTGCATGTAATGAATCCCAAACTGTACTGTACCTCGAACATAACGAAGTATTCTTTTAGCTGCTTTCCCAAGAACTTTCAACGGGGGTTTGCATAAAACGAGCAACAAGGCCAACAGCAAAGGAAAAGGTCAGGATGAGTATGGGTTAAATATAAGATTTTTCCTACAAGTTGATGGTATAAGGTAGCATCAACTTTAGGAGAAGTACAAGAGACTGAAAGTTTGACTCCAGACTGAAGGGAGAAGGAGCTGGCTTACAATCTTCCATGTGAAAATGACGAAGAATATCACAAGCATACTTGGACTGGGAAAGGGAAATACCCTCCTTGGATTGCAGGACTTGAAGACCGAGAAAATAGTGTAAGTGTCCTAAGTCTGTCATTTCAAATTTCTTTTTAAGGCTGGACTTCACATGGTTTATAAGGTTGGGATCACTACCAGTAAGAATAAGATCATCAACATAAAGAACAAGGATGATAAGAGAGTTGCCCACTTTCTTGGTGTAGACAATATTGTCAGAATAACACCTAGAAAAGCCAGATTCTAAAAGAAAGCTATCCATTTTGGCATACCAAGCCCGAGGAGCTTGCTTGAGACCATAAAGAGATTTCTTAAGTCGACATGCAAGGCTGGAGTCTGTTTGGATGAAGCCAATGGGTTGTTCCATATAGATTTCTTCATGCAAGTCCCCATGCAAGAAGGCAGATTTAACATACATCTGATGGACTTCCCATTTTAAAGAGGCAGCAAGGGAAAGAACAAGGCGGATAGAGTTCATTTTGGCAACAGGGGAGAAGGTTTCAGTGTAGTCAATGCTTTCAACCTGTGAAAAGCCCTTAGCAACAAGACGAGCTTTATGTTTATCAACTTTCCCATCTGGTCCATACTTGGTTCTGTAAACCCATTTACATCTAACAAGTTTGCGTCCCTTCGGTAGAGGAACAAGATCCCATGTATCATTTGCCAACAATGAATGATATTCTTCATTCATAGCTGCTTCCCAATGTGGATGGCCTGAAGCTTCTGCAAAAGTGTCAGGATCATGATTTACTGGAGCTTGACCCAGTAAAGAAAAGGCTCTTTCAAACTGAGAAC